>JAMKCH010037387.1:0-91361 GCA_023653785.1 Ophioderma brevispina | reverse complement strand
AATATCAACTGGGAACATTGTAAAATAAATCTTTAAAAATATGAATGAAGATTTGCTACCTTCATACACTCTGAAAAACAATTTTGCGTACAACTAATACCAAAATGGCTGCATGAAATACCACTGAACCATTGCACATTCCTTCATACCACAGAACACTTAGACCCCTTCATCTCAAGGCATGCGTGCATACGTGCATAGTCGTTGGATTGGTATTAATAGCGGAGGTCCTGGCATCACAGTTGTATGCACCTGGTATTGCACGTGGCAACATACGGCTGCTCAGTGGATAGAATGTTCTGCACACATTATGTTGTGAGGTGGCAAACCTTTATTTGATCAAATTATTGCACATTGTGTATGGACAAAAAGTGAGTAACTTTTTTTTGATAGAAAGCATGAATCTTGCAGTTTGCCTATGATTCTAGTTAGCATATAACAGGTGATGTTGAAGCTTTAATATTCTATTCACATGGCACCCCAGGATGGCACTCACCCTGTTTGATTGGTCATTTACTTTTGTGGCTTGAATACAAAATCATTTTTGATAAAAAAAAATCAGAATTGCAATAATAGTCAATTATTAAATTTAGTCACAGCAGAAAACAGATGTCCTAGCATTTCTTGTTGAATTTAAAGCAGCACTGGCTCATTTTCACAAAATAGGAAATTTCCTCAATTTACTTGCAAATGATAGTCTAGGCCATTGGAAGAATAGAGATATATTTTAAACATAAAAATAACATGCCCCAAAACAGATAGGGACATTAGTAAGAGGCTAAAGGCATCCAAGTAATTTGTAGGCTAACTTTTAAGTTTGCCGTAACTTTAATCAACAAATGTATCCATTACATGGATAGCATAGACTTGTACTCATTGATATTAAAACCACAGAGGTCACAGACCGGTCAAACAAGGTGCATGCCATGGAAATCAACTCCGCCATATGTTTTCTTGTGTTAAATGCCATTCCCGCGTCGTCTGCTGAATTAATGTCGCCGGAGTCATTAATTATAAAGTCGTTCTGTTTACCATAAGCGCGCTGATTTGGGCTTAATAATTTCAGGTGAGTGCTAATGTGTATAAAAGCTTTACAACCATGCAAAAATATCAATTTTGAAAAATCTAGAGGGCACACTATTTTTCAAATGTGCCAGTGTCTCTTTAAAGGCTCAGTCACACAGCCGATTTTTTGCTAGAAAACCACTTCCAGACTGCTCAAGACTGGTGCCGATTGGCCATATTTCGAAAATTGTGAGTATTTTTTCTTTTTTCATGTGTAGTTTTGGCAAAGTCTGGGACTGATCTGTACAGTCTTCTGCTGTCTTGCATCGTGGGGAGCATGTGGCAAATTTGAACAACCTGCCACGATTTTTTCTTGCAGCTTAAAAAATCGTGGCTGTTTTTTTAATCGGGAAGGTTGGCATGAACACATGAGCGATTTGGAAGCGGTAGCCGATGAGTTGGCACGCATCATGAGTGGTTGTGTGCAGTTGGAAAGTGATCAGCAATGACACTGCTCCAAGCGGAAGAGGAGATGCAAGCCAACTACACATGTTAAATCCACGATTACACTCGGCGACCACAGAAAATAAGTCGCCGACTTGCAATCTTGACAGCAATATGTCACAAGTTTTGCTGTCGTGTTATGGTCTGCGACTGATCACAGACTGAACAAGTGGCGTCGCCGATTAAACATGCTTGATCTTTTTTATTTTATGATGCTGTTGCCTACTGGTGGGAAAATCGCAGTATGATAAAAATTGTAAATTTTGCAAGTTTGAACAAGTCTATAGCCGATTTTGAAAGAAATGTGGTCTTGTGTAGTTGGTTGGGTCGGGAGCTGTCTTATGTGTGACTGTACCTTTAGGCTTTAAAAATGTATGTTGTCATGAGAGGTCCACATGCGCAGCCAGATTGTTACTCATGTGGTATCCTATATGGCAGCCACACTGTGTCTACACAGCCTACTGTGTCAACTACTGCAAAGTACACACTGGGCTAGTTGTGATGTAGTAGCTGCAAGATAGAGCTTGCCGACTACACATTTATTAGGTATACAGTGATGTTTCTACTCTACAGTACCTACCCTAATGGCTACTTTGTAATTGCCCACTAAGTAGAAAGATTGTAGATATGGTGTGGAAAGTCCCGGAGTAGACACTCCGCTATTTTGTATCTACTACACAGTTACTATAGTAGTTTTGAGGGTGCTATACATTCATTCTCTATTAAAGGGGGATGGCCCGATTTAAGGATATGAAGTTTTCAAAAAAAAAAAAAAAAAAAAAGCTGTACAAAAATATAGCCACTGCAAGTGAAAACGAACCTAAAAAAATACGTAACGAAAGAGTTAGAAACGGGAATATTTCTGCCGTATTTCTGGACTCTGCTCAAGGATTTTAATGTTCATTGAAGGCTTTGAAGCACAAAAGATACAAAAATATAAAGCAGTAATTTTCTCAGTTCACTTATAACGACGATTTTCCGTGGGAGAGCAGCTGGGTCATGTGCCTGTCATGCGTTGTAACTTAAACAGGACCATGTAACAGTTGCAGTATAGCTGAATTTGGAACCGCCTTGAAGTTGAGATTGTGATAGTACGTGTAAATACCTAAGTGGCTGTCATAAGCCTACGTTTTCTCATGTAGGCTAAGAATTATGATAGCTAAATACATGTATTAAAATCAGTTTGAGCAACTCGTGTTTTCCAACTTAAAAACTGGTAAAATATCCAATTATACTTTGTCCCTTTCTTTCATTCAATATATCGGTTGTGGATCGGCAAGCTCTGACATATTTTTGCCGATCCGATTTTTTGCCGATTTCGCAAAATCGGCCGCCGATCCGATGTCCGATACAAATATCGGTTAATCTCTAGTAGAAAGATTGTAGATATGGTGTGGACAGTCCCAGAGTAGACACTCTGCTATTTTGTATCTACTACACAGTTACTATAGTAGTTTTGAGGGTGCTATACACTCATTCTCTGTTTAGTATTTTTTTTATAATTTTTTAAGGAAAATCATAGAAATGGGCATCTTTAAAAAAACGATTATTCTTGCACTTTTTAGTAAAAGACGCAAATATATGCCAAAAATATCTAAAAAACGAATTTGACCATGAGTAACACCGCACACGCTGTAACCACGTAGCTACTCTGCAATGGTGCAGACAGCTGCTGTGTGTACACTATCCGTCTATGTGACAAAAAAACAGAGAATCCTTGACAGTGAGTGTACGTCTAGTGGGTGTGTAATCGTTTCTACTTGGTCTATGTAGCTACCTCCATGAAAAATCTAGCCATGTACAAAAGCACACACACATGGATTGCACATAACACCATACATACACCACAATGCCTACCCACACACACACACACACACAGGCATACACACACACACACATGCATGCACACACATGTGCATGCATGTAATTAAGAGGCCCTGCCTAAAATAGAAGTGTTTTTATATCGGTGCTGTACCATTAGGTTTTGAAAATGTCGATCAAACATTCACTGTTAAAGGTGTAACGAGAGAAGATTTTGAGGCACCCAAATATTGTGTCATAATATTAATTTCATATAGAATAGATCCTGAATAGATTTTTACCTTGTATTTGGCTATAGGAATATCTTACAAGAGAGAAAAAAGGTGATTTTGATTTGCTGAAATTTCAATATAAAACATAGGCCGAATTTCGTATTTGCTCCTATACAAAATAAGAAATTTCACAATTTTTGTACCAAAGAAAACATTTCTCAGCTTAATCCTTTCAGGTGGGGATATTTTTGATGGAAA
The DNA here is from genome assembly GCA_023653785.1 of Ophioderma brevispina. Lineage (NCBI taxonomy): Eukaryota > Metazoa > Echinodermata > Ophiuroidea > Amphilepidida > Ophiodermatidae > Ophioderma > Ophioderma brevispina. The sequence goes on along the minus strand of JAMKCH010037387.1, from coordinate 87,561 downwards.
GCTTTTACATCAGGGCAAAAATCAGTACTTTTTTATTTTTTAGGGACACCTGATATTTTTTAGGGACACCTGATATTTTTTAGGGACACCTGATATGTGAAATCTCTCGTCGCACCTTTAACCACTCTATATGACAACCCCTTGAACTGCTCTTGTTTGATGGCTTACGTTGACAGCAGTGGAAAGAACTTGTGAAAGTAAGAATAAGTACTTTTTAATTGGGTGTTGAATGTGTACAAAGGGAAAAGTTGATGAACTTGAATGCTACACTTTCTTTTCCTGTTCAACTTTGATGTTTTCCTGTGAGGAAATCAGAAAGGAAAGATTTGGACCCTAAAGTTGAGTTTGAAATAATCCCATAATGCCTTAGTGATTTGAAAAATGACCATAGTAAGGTCATGTGACTTCCATATTTCCATTCACCAGATGTGAATGTTTACTGAAAACGTAAGAAAACTGAAAGCTAAAAAAAGTTGACTTGTCATCACCTAACCAACAATGCCAAAAAAATAGTCTCGAATGCTACACTTTTGTAAAATTTAGTGTTTTTCTAAAATTTAGCACTTAAAAAAATATATATGTCAAAAAAACTCAAAAGTTAAGTGTGTTTTTGTGTAAAATCTGTAGGAAAAATATAAATCCTGACTGACTCGCCAACCATTAAATTAACCTTACCAGTATGTTTTTATTTCTTTTATTTTTATTATTTATTTATTTATCTTTTTACCTTTGAAGGCACGTGAATTTTTGTAGCCAAAGGAAACAACATAAATTAAACATAAAAACAGACATACACATAGCCTTTGATCAAGGGATTGTGTTTTATTTTTATTTGCTACAGTCAAATAAAAATAGACCAAATGTGAGTTAAAAGTTAGGCCAAAATTGGGTCCTTTTGCATTTGAGACCAAAATCTGAATGAATGAAATGAGGCAAACAAATAAATATGAAAAGTTAGGAAAATAAAGATTAAATCTCAACAGAAAAAGTTAGACTAAAATATGAGTGACCAAATGAGAGCAAAAGGTTGGGCAGATCAAAATGTGATTGTTAAAAAATTGTCAGTGAAAAGTTACAAAGACCAACATGTGAGTGAAAAGACCAAATGTGAGTGAAAAGACAAAAATGTGATTGCAATTCCATAATAAATGCTGCAGGGTCCAGCAAAATCTGAGTGTAGTGTTTGCACCTAGGGCTGCTGAAAGCCAACAAAGACTGGTAAAAACAAAAATGTGGTTCCTAAAATGGTATGTTGCTAGAGCATAAACATTGAAAATGAATCTTTATATCATAGCTCTTTCAAATATGTTTGTAAAGCTAGACCAATGAAAGGGGTCAGTTAAAGCCACTATCAGTTATTTTGTCCAAAATTTAAAATTCCCATTGTGGCTCTCAATTGCTAGTGTTGTGTCACTTCTATCCATCGTCCGTCCGTCCGTCCGTCCGTCCATCCATCCATCCATCCATCCATCCATCCATCCATCCATCCACTGCTCTACAAAGAACACAGCGCTTTACAATGAAAAACATAATATAAATAAAGACAACAAGCATCAAAACACCAACAAACTCAACATGGGAATAAGGATGTTTTCAGAATGCGCTTGAAACAGGACACAGCTCCAGCTTCACGAATCTCCTTAGGCATGTTATTCCATATGCGAGGAGCAGCGACAGCAAAGGAGGAATCTCCCGCCTTTTTATAAGATCTCAGCATGGAAAGGCGAGTGGAATCAGTGAGGACAGATCAATTTGCTGTAGAGAAATAAGATCACCCAAGTAAGAAGGAGCTTGTTCATTGAGACATTTGTAAACATAAAACATTATCTTATACTGAATACACTGTTTAACAGGCAACCAATGCAATTCCCTTAACAATTAGCCATGCCAGTAGAGGGCCAGTAGAGGGCTTCAACAAACAATACATTCTTTGGGCGGTAACAACCATTAAAGCTTGGGCCCCCTATCAATTGCAAAAAAAATGGTCAAAAACGGAAAGGAGAAGAAGAAGTAGACACTGGAAAATTTGCCAAAAATGTCCATCTTCTCAGGGGGAATCCCCATTAGATAAATGCCCGTGTTGTGTAGAAGAAGTTAAAATTGCCACACATCTTACAAATATGCACTCTGACCCCCTGCAAGTCAGTGGTGGTGCCAGCAGTCCCAGAATTATTCTTTGCCCCCCCAAAAAAACCCCCTCAAAATCAACTCCCCCCCTCCCTCCTGTGTTTGCCCAAAAAAGTCTGGCGATTAGTCTGTGACAAATCTTCCCCATAACAAAAATGACGTAGAAGAATACGTGAAAATTTGCCAAAAACGTCCATCTTCTCAGGGGGAAGCCCCATTAGATAACGCCTTGTGTTGTGCAGAATAAGTTGAAAATTGCCACATCTTCCAAAAATATGCAACTTTTGACACCCTGCCATTCAGTGGCGGTGCCAGCAGTTGACTGAATTTACTTTTTTCCCCCAAAATTTTTTATTTTTTGTCCTTTTTTGACCTTCCCCCGCCCCCCTCGAAAAAATTGTGCCTATAGTCTGATGGACAATCTTGTCCACAAAAAAGATGATGTGAGAACAGCCTTGGCCACTGAAAATGCAATGTCTCAGGCACTGAGATCGCAGAAGCAGAATGGCTAACCAAAGCTCAGGATGAACAAATAACTTCTTGTCGAGAAAACTGAATTTATGCTCACAGCAAGCTTGTATCATTAATAGATGCATTCTTAATTCTTCATTGGTCAATGAATTAGTTTATGGGGACCCATTCTGTTAACTTTAATCAAATTTGATGAAAATACTATTACTTAAAAATCTCTGAATATGGCTTAATACAATTTTGAAGTTAACTTCTGGCATTGGAGTGGCATCACAGTCATGCAGTGTGAATGCATACCAGTGCAGTCAATACACTACAGTACAATTCTTTAAAGTGGCACTGGCACATTTTCACAAAATATGAAATTTCTTCAATTTGCTCTCAAATGATAGTCTAGGCCATTGGAAGAACAGAGGTATATTTTACACATAAAAATAACATACCCCAAAACAGATAGGGACATTGATATGAGATAAAGACTCCAGGTAATTGTAGGCCAACTTTTAAGTTTTCCATAACTTTAATCAACAAATGTGTATATTACATGAATATTTTTGACATCGTACTCACTGATATTAAAACCACAAAGGTTATAGACCGGTCAAACAGTGTGCATAGCGTGGGAAACATGCATACGGCGTGCATGTTCTTATGTTAAACACCATTTTTGTCGTCTGCTGAATTTAACGTCGCCGGCGACGTTAAATTACAAAATCTTTATGTTTACCCATAAGGAAGCTGATTTGGTCTTAATCATTTCGGGTGAGGGCTTTTGTATATAAAAGCTTTACAACCATGCCAAAATATCGATTTTGAAAAATCTTGAGGGCGCACTATTTTTCCAATGTTCCAGAGTCTCTTTAAGTAAATGAACCCTATAAGAATTCACTTATTTGCAAACTGGTTGTGGACCCTCTGAATTATAACCACAAAATATTTGGGGGGTAGGACATGCCATCTTAACAGCAACAGTAAATTCAAATCGGCATCAACAACCGGTGTGACCCGAGTGCTAGTCTTTTTCACAGACTCAATGGTAAGAGGGACTCTTAGACACATCAGACAGTTAAAGGCAAAGACTTGACCAAAGGCTCACTGGTCACACATATTGAAATCTAAATGACTGTTATTGAAATTTATACTATTTTGCAGTGGGGGTTAATCCCCCAACCCCGATGATGTCACTGGGACTGAGGCTGCCATAGCAAATGCTCATAGTAGTTCCACAAATTACAATTTGGAAATCCCCAATGCCCAATCAAGCAGGTTGTGTCCAGCCCCTGAAAATAGTGCTCATGCCCTGTAATGTACTAATGTATTAGGTACCACGCTTTATTCCTTAACACTATTGTGAAAAACAACACGTGGCAGATTGGTTTGCATAGCTCAGTGATTAGGATAGCACGCCTGGATAAAGAAGTTAGTGATCTGTATCTTGGTGAAGGCGCATTTCTTAAAAATAAGTTATATTTCTAAAGAAGCCCCGGAAGAAGCCAAAAAATCATGTTTTCAATATAGAGGAGAGCAGAGGGCATATGTGATTTCTTATATGGTGCCCTTGAATGATATGTTCAGTGCTCAGTGCATTGCATTATGGGATTGCTTACATTAACCTCCATTTTATTCAATTTGTTTCTGTTTTCATTTCAAAAGGAAGTTTACCGGTACAACAATGCCCACTACTAGAAGGACATAACTTCATTGTGGATTTTGGAGTGAAATAAGGCAACTTTCAGTTAACTGTGGGAGTGATCTTGTGACTATATTTCAGGTTTGTACCTTATTAAATTTTTATAAATGTTGTCCCTGTTATCTTTTGTTTTGTTTTGTTGTTGTTTGTTTATGTTCAGGTCCAATGTCCAGATCAGCATTAATTGCACAGATAAGTTTGTTTTGTGCAGAAATAGCCATGGAAAACTTTACAACGTAAGAACAGGAAAAAATGCTGCAGCTGCACGCTCACAGCAATCTGTGCCTGCCCTATGTTTGAAATTCCTTGCAGCGTTGGGTTCAGAATGCTCTAGATCATCATGTTTGGACTTTAAAATATTTTCAAGCCTATTATTTTGGACTCCCCACCATCTCTCATAAGGTAGGATATAAACCTTGGATGTCATAGATGCAATTTTCTGCAACTTGGAGCAAATAGTGTTGCTATAGCAGGGCTTTACTGGCGGTGTGGTGATCAAGGTGAAAACTTAAATCAGGCCATGCCCCTTTAAAGGTGCATGTGATTATAGGAGGTTGGTCTTGGTGGCAACTCGGACACAAAATTTGACATTATTGTTCTCCTGTGGTTGAATGTATTACTGGTAGATAATTGATCAAGGGTGTTTTGAATCAATCCCACAATGCATTGCAATGTGCCAATACTGTACTGTACTAAACATGTGCCAGTACTGCTAGGGATAAAAAGTGTCCAAGAAGTTTAAGAACCACAAGATATTTCATGATCATGCAAAAAATTCCCTAAGTACTAGCACCTTGTGGGCTAAATTGTATATAAAACTCAGGGTTTTTATGTGTTAAGAATAGGAATTTTTTTGGATCACATGACCTTATTGAGGTGTAATTTCCCAGAACTGTTGCATTGTGGGGTTGACTTAATACACCCTTGGATAATTGATAAACAATTGAAAGGAACATGAAGAGTGCTAAATAAATGGTAGTCACTTGAGTTTCAAAAGGTTAAACATTTTCGTTTGAAAGCATAAGCAAAAGTTGCAAAGCTTTTGTCATTTTTATTGCAAAGGAAACTCATGGGTTTGTTTCTCTATTAGATTAGTTTTGTCAGCTATATAAAACATGCAGCAGCAGCCACAATGTTTACTGGGAAAGACTTCTGACAATAACTTCAACTACAGTGGGATTAAAAATTACTTGGACAGGACATACGCACACTTCAAGCGCAATAAGCTCCGTGGAGGTTCAGTGCATCCTTCGATCAATTACGCATCGCATGTGTTCGATTCTGTCCAATAAATTATTAATCAGACTGTAGGATTATTGAAAGTAGGGCATCAATTTAAAGCCACTATCAGTGATTTTTTCAAAATGTAAATAAATCACTCCCCCTATTTGTCATCAAAGTCCATTTTTTTTTTTGCACTGTCATATTGAAATTGTTGTATTATAGACCCCTGAAAGTGGCTAAGCGTAACACGTTGTATTTTTCAAGCAGTGACGATTTTTATGCTTTGTTTACTAATAAAAGTTGGGATTCAACTTTTTTTTAGGTCTACAAACAGTCGTAAATGGCATCTTCAAGACCGCTTTCAAATGCTTTGATGTCTGTTTTCACAAAGAACTGTAATAAAAGTTGTTGGTATGACCTAACACTAGCATTTAGAGACAAAATGGGCATTTTGAATTTGGAAAAAATGACTGATAGTGGCTTTAAAGCCAGCATGAGTACAAAATGTCAGTGTTCCTATCTCTGTTTAAAAATGGCATATCACTTTTTGCAAATGAACTCTTCGCTTGCTTTTTTTTTTGCATGTTTGATTCATCTGTGCATCAAAAAATTCCATTTGACACTTATCTGTGGGAGGGGGATTTCTGAACAGTAAATTGGAAATTGATTCATTTCTTAATTTTGGTCTGGCGACCCTGAGGGGATTGCCCAAGTATAAAATAGAAAGTGCCTGTTGCATAATTTTGGACTGGCAACCTTTTGTTTTGAGAGTTCTTGTGTTTTGCGATCCTTCATGTTGGCCTCACTTGCCATCCCGTTCTTGGTTCGGGAACACCACTCTTTGGGTTATCTCTTCATCAGTTATTATTTGGCATCGTCTTTATATTATTTTTTGAGCTGAAGCAAGCAATCTGAAATTGGAAAAATAAAGCCATTTGTGCGCAAGCTGAACTAATATACTTCTTGTTTGTTACATCTTCTTCTTGACTGAGATATTGTAATGCGGAGTATTGTTAGCCGGCCGCTACCTGTACTGACCTGCAAACAAATTTATAACTAAATGTAAAAATTCTCCGGGTTGCATCCGTAGGACACTGTATGTTTGAGACCCTGTCAGTAATTTGTGCTCATGGAGCACTGTTATGGAATGTAGTTGAAGGGATTAGCAGCGATATGCTAATCCAAAACATCAAAAAAATTATCAAAATTCATATTTTTGTTACTGGCTTGGATATGCAAACATAACCTGCAAGTGGTTGGCTTGAAATCCATGTATTAAAGACAAGGCAGTACTTTTTATCTGATTCTTTAATTTCTGTACGTGCGTATCAAAATTCCGACTTGAGATCAAGAAAGCCTTTCTCGGTGAATAGCCCAGATTTAAAGCATGATAGTGTGCACCATGATCAATACAGTTTGACCTCAAACACAAACATTATTGATCTTTGTTTATTCTGTGCTAGTGTAAACCACACTGTTTAAATCAGCTGTTTATTGTAGATTTTGAGACGTCATCGCTGTATGTCTATTTGCAGGAGACAGTATGACAAATTTCCTCAAATAGTTCTACATTAAAGCAGTTATATTGAATTGTACACACTTATCCCTGATTTATAAGTTAAAACAAATGCATTTCCACATTTTTTGATTCTCTCACAATATGGCTGCTTATCGCTTTAGTCTCAGCTTTAATTTCACTGCATCTTGAATGCAATTGCTTGCACTTGCAGTGCTGAATCGTGCTCTTCTGGACATATTTACTGCAGTACCACAATAAGATAATTTGAACTGGATTTGCAGTGGATTGGGCATTGAATTGCAGCAGAAAGTGATTAATATATTGGACCATGCACCTCGCATTAATGCAGATGGGTACAAGTATTAACCTAACGCGGGCCGGAGGCAATTGAAAACCAACAAACGTGGTACCGGTCGGAAAATTGCATTTCATTGCATCTGGCCTTCACAACATTTTGGTCGCGCAAATGAACTCTCATTGCGTTTCAGATTGCCTCTGGGACGTCTCCGAGATGACGCGACGTTTCGTTGCATCTGGGCCGTCTTCCCGGAGAATGACGCGATAATCACGTCTTCGTGCATCTGGGCCGTCTTCCGGAGAATGACGCGATGCGTTTGATTGCATCTCGGCCGTTTATTGCCTGGAAAATGAGTGCGATGGTTTTCGCTGCAATTGGGCCGTCTTGCCCGCAGAAGGCGCAGTGTTTTCATCAGGCGGGTGACACTGTTTAAAAAACAACAAATGCCCATTAGACAATTTTCCGATTTCGAAGGGGATAGCGCCACCATTTTCGATAAGCTATTGGGTTAATTATGCATAACGTATTCATGACGTAAACGGAGCATGACGTAGCATAATAGCGCCACGCACGACTATGCTTATCGTATAGCGCACTCACGACTGGCGAACGATACGCTACAATTCATGCAGATCATTTGTGTTATTTTAAGTTATTTAGTTACTTTATTTATTTATGTTATTACCCTGTTTTTATTGCATTTAAACGCGATGTTTCTCGTTGCCCTGGGCCCGTCTTTCCGGTAAATGGCGCGATGTGTTTCGTTGCATTGGGCCGTCTTCCGGGAAAATGGCGGCGATGTGTTTCGTTGCAACCTGTGCCGTCTTCCGGGCAAATGGCGGCGATGTGTTTCGTTGATCTGGGCCGTTTGACTTTACGCTACTTATTCCGGTGCCGGGAAAAACGGCCGATATGCATGAAACGCAAGCCTTTGGGTCGTCTCGTTTGCCATCTGGGCCCGTTAAAAATAAAAAGTAGATTGCTTTTTGCTTGCATTGGGGCCGTCGCCGGCAAAACGACCCGGTCCTGGTTAGGTTAGGGGTTAATGGAGTTTTATGACTTTTTCTTTTCCAAAAAATGAAGCAAATTTGTTTTACAACAGTGCTCCAACATGGAAATTGAACCCAGACCACTAAAAATCTGTCCCCTAGAAGTAAAATGGAGTAATCTATATCTCATATCTCATACTGGTCTCAAATTAATGCCCTTCATTCTTCAGAATTGATACGTGTTTTTGTGTCTGTGTAAGAGATAATTTCATGCTTTGCGTTTCATTTGCTCGTGGCTTTTGACCAAACTTTGACTGTGGGTATAGCATATATGCACTTTGGGCATTAAGCGTGCTGAACTACCTACACCACTGTTCAGTTTACTCCATGCTTTAGACTGGACAATATTTCCAAGCAAGTGTCTTATACTCTAAGGCATCTAGACCAGTGAGGGATGAGTATGCTAGGCCTTTGAATTCAATCCTCCATTAGCTTTCAGAATTAATCGCTACTACAATAACATGGACAAAACAAAAATACAAACAGGACAAAAACAGAAAATACTCCAGTAACCGATTTATTAATTTTGCCTTTACATCAATGTCAAAAGAGCGTTTGATAGACATTTTCTTAAAATTGGTTATAGGTGCCAGGCTGTCTTTAAAGGTGCACCGAGATATGTTCAAGTCTCCATATTTCTGTTGATATGGCAGTGATTTCATATAAATTAGGCCGCTCAATATATTCCCTACCCTTTATTTGGTACAGAAATAACTTAAAATGAAACCCAAGGTGGATTTGTATATGCTTATATTTTCAATAGAAAACATAGGCTGACTTTTGTATATGTCCTATACGAAATTAGAAATTCACAATTTTTGTAGCAAAGAAACAGATCTCAGCTTAATCCTTACATATGGGGATTTTTTGATATAAAGCTTTGACTAGTGCCACAATCAAAATTTCCACATTTTTTTGGGACACCTGTTATTTGAAATCTCTCGTTGCAACCCTTTTTTACCAGAATAAAATTACATATACATTTGTTTATAATAAATGCTTTATTCCCTTAACTTAAACTTGGGTGAGGGTCCACATATTTTGGGGTGACCGGTTATCTCTTAAATGCTCTATCGAGTCAAAACAAGCATTAAATTAATCACCTTATTAAAATATTTACCTATGATGATTATTTATGGGGTACCGTTTAACAAATTCACATGATTAAGGTCATGATCTTAATACCATGTGTAAGCATCAGGTATGGTCCTGACCTTTAACCTGTTTTACCCTCTCGCTATCCCAATAAGACCTTTTTGAGTTCTAGCATTGCTACGGCGGTGTGGAAAGTAATTTACCCACGGTGTAGTCTGTTATCACAGACTACCAAAGATATCTAATTAGTAACTGCGGAGAGACTAACGTTATCAGCACCCCTAGAGAATGTGTATAAATGAAAATTGATCTCAAATCTCTCTGAAAAACGAAGGGATTCTATGATTATTTTTGCATCAGAGTGTCAGAAATTTTGTTTTCTTACGAGAACATCCCTCAACTGGATCGGAAACCTAAAGAACCCATTGAGAAAATGAACAATTCATGTAGTTTTTTTTAAACACACAATCACTATAGCCTCTGACGAGCACCAACAATTTTCCCCGGTGAACATCACTAGGCTGGCTACTTTAATATGCATGCGTCATACTTTCCGCACCGCTGTAAGGAATTGGGGCCCCACAATGTGCAGGCAGATGGTTATTGGAAATGGTTGTGTACTTTTGGTGCTGGATGAATATCGGAAAGTGCATTGGGTCAGGTCAGAGCAGATGGACCAGTGTAGCGAATAACTTAATTTGAGCAAGATAAACTGTTGACCCTACCACATTTCTAACTTCCTGGCCAAGCTTGCAAGTAGTTCTTCACCATCACAGTGACTTAACAGCTGTGTATTGCATACAATCATCTACCCATGAAAGGGACGCCTTTCAAGTTGTAAAAGCCGGGATCGCAGCGCACAGTTCCTACTTGACGAAAAGGGTCGGACATGCCGCAGTATGAACCATAAAAGGGCTTTATTGTAATTATTGGAAACTATACAATTCAGAATTCTTCCTGTCAGATGATAATTTGTTGTTACCTTATTTGAAGAACTTTTATCCCTGGCTTGAAAAAGCATAGGGTGATATTGCGATACCGGGCATGTCCTAATGTTATGTATGTGTATATATTGTAGTTTGTGTAGATTTCCAGTTTTGTTAGTTTCCTTTTTCACACTCCTTCGAAAATTTTAAGTCCAATTTATACCAGACTTCGTGTTAAGGTACAATAAGGGTTCCTTCATATCTGGATGATGTCCAAAGGTCAATCTTGCAGGGGGATGACACAAGTTACTTGTAGTATTTTAAATGGTGTGCCCTTTAGGCCTTTGACCTTTAGGTTTTTAGGTTGACGCCCATATATTTAAGCACCATGCAGAATTGCAGAATGTGGGATAATATAGATAAGTTTTTTTCAACTTTTGCATCAGAAACACAAAAAGCCATATGTACATGGATAAAATTAAGGTCTATGACAGCATACTATGCAGTTTTATTATCTTTCTGCTATTTATTAATATTTTGAGTGGGCCATAGTATAGGCTTCTAAAATTATAAAAAGTATGTTGGAATCAGGTATTTTAAATGGAATTAAATTGATATTTCATTTTAATCTTTACAGATACTTTTTCATCTTTGGTCAGGGCAGCTTCATACGCATGAGGACTTTAATTAAGATGCCAAAACACACTAGTCATATGCAAGAAATGACAGGGTATTTTATTTTGATATTTGGTATTGATATGGGTCCTATTTCCCAGACTCTCTGAAGTCTCAAATCTACCAAATTTGAGCCCCGACATGGCATTGGCTAATCTCAAGGCCGTATGCAGGAATTTTTTTTTGGGGGGGGGGACTTCGAAAAGTGGACCTAACCCCCCCCAAACAAACTTCTTGTCTGTTTCCAGTGTCCCTTCTGGGGTCCTGTGTATGGGTCGGTATTCTGTTCAATTTTTCTTGCAATGGTATCTTGCAAAGAATTAAAGGACCTGGCCGTAAGCATAGAGAAGCGCCCTCAATAGTTGAAACTAGGCTGATGAATTTCATTTTTGCTATATTGCATAACTTCAAGGAGAACCTGTATCAAGATAACTTACACAATAATACGCTATAACAACAATTATTGAACACATATGGAGTGGTTTCCTGGGAAAAACGGAATTCTACTAACCATAAAACGAATTAAAATCATTTTGTCTGACCAGCGCTATTTGAATTCGCGCCTATCTGTTATGGGATATGTTATTTGTGTTTTATGCGATACGGATGGCAAAGTAGCGTCATACATCTTCACACATGATGCTTTCATAATGTGATTTCCTATGGCACGTATGACTTACACTGGCCGGTCGTATCGCATAACACGTATGCATTATTATTAAAATCTACGCGATATTTAAATAGCACATGGTTCAACCTATGTGGTTTTAATTCATTGTTAGGGTTAATAATTCCGTTTTTCATATGACACCACTCGATATGTGTCAAGAATGATTGTTTATAGTGTATATGTTTAAGTAGTATTCGTTGTATGGGTTCTCCTTTAAGACTCGGTTTTCATGAGGTATTCATGCTTTCCTTTAAAATTGCCATAATAAGCCAGAACATTTTTGAAGAAATATTCCTTTTTGTCTGCCATTTGATTGACGTCATGTACAACTTTAAAAGTATCAGATACATTTATTGTGTCTAACAACATAATCTAAGTACTTCGTGTTTTAATTTTTATCGCAGGTATTTGCTGTTTAGGCATATTTTAAAATATGAGATTGTCTTCCATTTTGAATTTGGGCGTATGGACTCAATGTTACCAGGCCATGTAACTTTTCATGGGTCCTATAGTATAGTCTAGTCACTCCAAAGTTTGATAATAAGGGTTTGATAGAAAATTTCATTTAAATTGCGACGCCATCTTGGATTTCTCAAAACGCCCAAGGAGGCCCAGGTGGCAACCTGGTGTTCTTAGTTCTACACACCCTTAAGCTATGCATGTTTTCTGCAAAAAAAATTGTTGTCCATAACTCAACTTTACAGTCAGACCATAGTTTGGACCATATCTCCCCGACTATAGCAAACCCGCAAACTTAATAATTCATATCTACTAGTTTTCAAAACCTCACGTGAGATTTTATATTTCATTGCTATTATGCAACAGCCGGCCATTGATGATCAGAGTTACTATGACAGAAGTTGGTCATTTGGCGATGGTTCAAAGCTCAGGGCAAATCTGTTGGACTATTACACGATGCTTAATTTCTTTGCTGTTTAATTGAATAACAAACTTAGACTGAGTGTTCTGGTAGAGTGAGCACAAAGCTATTATGCTTGGGACTATATTCCAATGACTAATAAAATCTCATTCCCATGACGCAGTTTCAATAGCTTTCATTCACCAGTGCATTAGCAAATACACCCTCTTGTTTCTTATGCATGATTTATGATACCCAGAACATTGCATGATCGCGTTGTTACAGTGCACACAGTACTAAACCGCCCTTAGTAGATTAGCATGCCTTGCCTCATAGTGATTGTGCTGAGTTCAAACATGAATGATTGAATGCTTATGCTCTTCTTTCTATTTTAGCACCCTCGATGAGAAATTGTTTAAAATGAACCCTTCCCCCAAGAATGGGAAAGCCACTTACAGGTGGATCGATGTTAAGTCTCTTTCCCATTCTGGGTGGGGGATGGGGTTGTGTAATAAAACTTTGATTTCCCATTGAAGCCATACACTAAAAATTCTCTTAACCGGAACTGCCCATTTTTCCTCAAAACTTATGAACATTTCGGGTTTTTTTTTTTCAAAAGGTCTGATTCAGAAACTTCTACATTAAAGTTATATGATTTGTAAAAATGGGTACCAGATAAGCAATGGTCAAAACTGAGGGCGCTTCTTTCTCTCTCCTCTCGGCTTATCCTGCCAGAGTCTTTTGCAGTGTTACAGTGCAAGTTGAGGTCTGACCCCAGATTGTAAGTAAGGGCAAAGCCCAGGGGTGGAACCCATTCAAAACCATTCGTCCGTGCTGGCGCTGACATTTTGACTATTGCACGGAATGAATTTTAGTTTGGGTGCTTTATACCACATCATGATGTCAATTCGATACAAAACAATCCGCCAAATTATCAGTTGTTGGATGTTGGGCGCTATTGGGTGATTAAATTTTGTCTAACCGCATGCCCACACAACGAATGAAATGACACGTCGGTTGTCTTGATTAAATAACCGCCTCATGAATACGCTTTCTTTCAACCTTTTCAGCGCGCATTGCATTATGATAAAAAAAGTAGTGAGCACAATATCCAGGTACACTAGTATTATTACACCTGCCACCTCTAACACATACTAATGGTATCACTACCCGATTAGTGTAATGCAAAGCGGCACCCACATATGTGGAAGAAGCGGATGGCAGCCTTGCTTTTCATTGTTTGTATTGTGGGTCCGGCACAACATGCGAAACGGTGTATTTCTAAAGATTAAGTAATGTTTTGCCTCTCTATCTATATAGAACCTCTTTGGTCAAAGCTGTTCTTGGGCCTCACCAATTGATGCCCACTAGACCATAACATGTACTCTGGTATTTTGTGGGGAGGAGCTCAGACTTGAACCATCTGCCCTCTAATGATTTTCCATTCAGGTGGTGTTTACTGGCATTTATAGGGTTGACACCCAACACACAACCAAATAAATTGCCATTTGGTTTAGGTACAACATAGCCTCTCTAAATTCAAACGTAAATTTCGCATGTACGAAGCACCAGATTCAAATTATGCATACCTTGACTAGTAGACCTCTGCATCTCATTCAGCATGAAGAATCCATAAGTTGATCATGGATTTTTCGAGCTACTGAAGCCTGAAACAACGCTGAGTTCCGATCCCCTTTGAAACTAGTGGCTTTCCTAGTCAAAGCATTCCCTATGGTGTGTGTGTAAAATTAAGTCTTGTAATTATCATAGGTAAGCCTCACCATCACCCTTTTTTTGTCTTGATATTGTGCTGATTTTTATCTTGAAAATAATTTTCTACACAAAATATGCCCCAGGAAGTTCCAGTTTCTACTATTTATCAATTTAATTTAAACCGGAACTCTTTTTACCTTTTCCACAAACCTTTTTCTGCCAGAGGGTGCCAGACCAGATCTATTTAGGGGTGTGGGAATCTAAAGGGCCATTTCCAATCGCTAATAGCCTCGTTCCCAGGGACTCCAGATTTACCAAGTGGTCAAAATAGTTATCAGAAGAAGCTACTATTTTTCTTCTCATTTACCCTGTGAAATCTTAGGGGCTAAGGATTTTGGGTTTGGTAGTTATGAGCGAGAATGTGCCCCATTTTGGTCGATCCAATATTATGTACACAATACTCCGTGGGATTAGAAAATCATTTTTTTATTAAGCTCTCACTTCAAATCACGGTTTGAAATATCACTGTGAAACTTTAGAGATGGGGGTTTGTCGGGTGGAATGACCATTCTACGAGATGAAAAATTTATAGACCTTAATCGGATCATCCCCGTTAAGGGACAAGAAGATTTTTCTGAGGATACAATTTCTCACAATTTGCACTTGATCGTTTGTAGATACGACATAACGAGAAACATTTCGAAGTTTAAA
The DNA here is from genome assembly GCA_023653785.1 of Ophioderma brevispina. NCBI lineage: Eukaryota > Metazoa > Echinodermata > Ophiuroidea > Amphilepidida > Ophiodermatidae > Ophioderma > Ophioderma brevispina. Next base: position 72,534 of record JAMKCH010037387.1, on the reverse strand, counting down.
AATAAGCAAAAAAAGAACCAAGTTGAAACTATTTTTTAAACTTGCTTGCTGTGTAATTGTCCCCATCAGAAAAGCATGCTTGATTTTTCTGTAGTGCCAACAACAAATCCTAATCAATGATCTTACTGATCTTCTATTTACGACGTGAATTTGGCTTATTCCTAATGTGATCAATATACCTTGGTAAACATTCCAATATGCACAAACCCAGGTTCGAAAAAAAATGGACTCTTCTTCTCCTTACTTCCACAGAATTCAACTTAATCCTGCGGCATTTTGGCAAGAAATTGGGTGTTAAATGTTGTACGATTTCAATTGTAACAGAGAGCTCACATCCGATTCCAATCGAGCATCTCAAAAAGTGACAGATTTTCTAGAAGTATACTGGGACTGGCATCTCGCATGTCCAAATAATTGACTTAATACGTTAAAGCAATAATATCGAAGCACATTTTTTTAAGAGTCGCCCCTCCATTTTTCAAAGATTTTGAGATATTTTACAAAACACTTTGACCATTGGTAACTTCTTAAACGATACAACTATACCTGTGATGGTTAATCTTGACTATTTTTTTTTAAATACACACAAAAAAAATTATATTTTTCAAAATCTCTCTCTGATCAGCCATTTAACATAACTGTGCAAAAATCTCAATTTGTTGATAGATAATCAGGTCATGAGGCTGTGGAGTACAAAATGCCCCTTTAGTGATCTTTGTATGGCTAATGGCAAGATTCTTGGATTTTTTTTTCCTTATATGAACCCTGGCTATATCATTGTCATAATTGGTTTACCATGCTTAAAGGTGCAATGTAGAGATTTCAAACCATCTATATTTCCTGTAATATTTAGTGATTTCATATCGATTAGACACTCAATAGATTCACTCCCTTTCATTTGGCTGCAGAAATAACTTAAAATGAAAACAAAAGATGATTTTGAAATGCGTTAGTTCAATAATATCAAACATATGGCTAATTTTTGTATTTGCTCCTATACGAAATTAGATATTTCACAATTTTTGTACCATATAATTAGTTCTCAGCTTAATCCTTTCAGGGGGGATATTTTTGATAGAAAGCTTTAGGACCAGTGCAAAAATAAGATATTTTTCACATTTTTTGGGGGGACGCCTGGTTATTTTGAACATCTCTCGTTGCAACCTTTATTTAATCTTGTTTAATAGGTAAATGGTGTGTCCCTATTTCCCCGATATAGACATGTATTAATTGCTTTATTTACACATCACTGTGACGCTGGGGATGAGGTTGTAGGGAAACAGTTCAATTTACTTCCAGGTGCATGCCCAGGGGGTTGTTTTTGGGGGATCAAGTCCCCCCGGATTTTGGGGAAAACATGAAAGGTCATCCTATTTTGGGCACATTTCAGCTGCTCAGCCGCTGGTGTTGATGGTTTCTTGGCACGTCTCCGATTTCCTTAGGAAAATAGCACTTGTAATTGGAATCAGTCAATGAAATAGCATGATCATGGTCGTGACTATTCATGAGATGTAATAAAACTAATGAATACCTATATATGATGTCCATATGTTTGATCCTTTGTTTTTTTTCTTTTTCCTGTTTCAATGAAGTTTTCTCATGTCCATAATACCATAAGCTTATGAAATAAAGAGAGTTAAATTTAAGTGTTATATTTTTTTGATCCACCCTGGTATTTTTCTTATAATTCTTAATGTGAAAACAGCTATAGTCTGACTCAATGCCATTCTTTCTATTGTCTTTATTTGTAGTTGATTTTTTTGATGTCATTGCTTTTAACTCTTCAGCTCAATTCTAGCAATAGCAAAAGCATAAAAGCATTAGCGAAAGGCTATAGTCCATTAGTCATTGTGTGTCAGTTAGTCTGGGTGAAGTCAGTGTGGGTAAAGTCAGTCTGGGCAACTTATTATTAGTCTTCAGTCTAGTCAACTCAATGGAGATGTATGGTGGATTGATCTTGACGTGCCATGTTCACAGTGTTGATGACATACAAGTCAATGGGAAGCTTTATTACTACGGATTGGTCATGGTGAGTGATATTGGGAGACAGGAAACAAAATTTTGAAAAGTTACATAGGCTGTTGCTAACAGAATTTTTTTTTTAGGTTTTCATTTCATGATTTTTGTGAGTAAACTTTTTAAACAAAATTTAAAATGCAAAAAAAGGTTATGTGTAGCTGTGGAAAATGCTGTATACGGTAATGGAAATTTTTGTGAGGTTTCATTTCACACTTTTTGTGGTTTAAAAAAAAGGGAAATTAAACTGCAAAAATATTTTGACTCTTAGGTCATGTACACAAAAGAGTTAGACCGAGAGTAAGTTAGACACATAGTCTAAGTGTAATTTAGTCCCACCAGAAAAGACATTGGGATAACTTTAAGTCATTTACATATTTTTACAACAGTGCTTCAATCAATATTTATACACTCAAGTGTAAAAGAGTAAAAAATACAGAATAATGATAAGAAAATATTTTCCACTTGATATGATTTTGAAAAAGCAAAAAATTAATCTTTTTGAGTGAATTCAACTGGTTTGCATCCAGAATTTATCATATCATGTGTGTCATTTGGGCAGACATGTATCCCTCATGTTTTGAAGAAGCCTGAGTTGTCTTTTCCCTGTGGTTCAGTCATTGTGGCATCAATCATCATATCTACTGTATATGTTAAAGTGCAGAAAGGCAACAGAGTAATTGTCTGCTTAAAGAGACACAAAATAATTCTTTTGATTAATTTGTTAAAATTATTGACTAAGACCTAGGAAGGGGAAAAATGTGGTTTCATAGTCGGGGACGTACCGAGGCAGTCAATCCGGAAGGGGCAAAATTCCCAAGTCGTCTCACCAGAGAGGGCAAAATTCACAATTCGTCTTAGTGAATTGCGGCGATAAGCTTTAAGTTGATGAAATGCACAAAAAAATTGCCAAATTTACATTAATGTTTCCCCAATATGGGCTGAAATGAAATGGTGAAATTTCTGAGGAAAAGGGGATTAAAAATACTTCTTTTGGTCTATATTGTCCCTCTTCTTCGAGCCAGAGGGGACACTTGCTCCCTTTCCCCTGGTCGGTACGCCACTGGTCAGAGTGGACAAATGATCTATAATAAACATCACCTTTTTGAAAAATTTCATGCCCGGGGTGTTTATTACAGATACTCTCTTTTTGCTGTTTCTCACTTCTCTCCTCCTCACTTTTTCTCTCTCTCACACTTTCTGTTTGAGATTATTGTAAAAGGCAAACCTATATCTGACTTATAAGGCACTATCTACCAAATCAAAAATCATTTTGAAAGTCGGATTATTGCATTTTTTTACAAGTAGAGATACCCTAATATACCTTTGCTAGTGTTAAGGGTGTATTTTGTGATTCCAGCACATTAATCATTGTTCACTAGATGTCCTTGAGAAAACCTTATTCACAAAATTTGAGTTGATTCAGACATACTTGCGGTTGTGTGTAAGAGCCAATTGCTTGCTTCCCACAGTCCCATAGGCCACTGTGCTGTAATTTCTGTTTATAGACAGAAAATGTAATATTTCATAATTTCTTACAGATATGACCAAATTTGCACATAAGGGGGGGGGGGGGAGGTTGTGGAGGTTTAACACCAGAACAGCCTGATAGGGATAAATGTATAGATTTACAACAAAAAAATATGGAGATTTGTATATTTTTTAGCACTGCTGTTTTTCTTCCTTTCGGCTAGTTTTTCATTTGAAATGAATATCTCGTGAGAATTCTACAGACCTATCCTTCACTTGTAAGCTGTTCCTGTCATACATTTCAAATATGTTTACACTTTTGGATCGATCATTGATAGTGCATTTCAAAAAAACTGAAATTGACAGGCGATAACGAGCTATAGGGTACCATCTTGTCAATCATACACTCGTATTGCTCGCTTCCATTCCTCTGCCTTTCAAAACATGTCTTTTTCCTGTAGTATGACGTATATCTGAAGAATAATTTCACTCAAACAATCTGCACTCTCTCAACTCTATCAACTGTGGTAGGTTATAACTACAGTGTGCCCCAATAAAAATGCAACACTTGGTGCAAGCCGCCATAAGTATTAAGGTGCAACGAGAGATTTCACATTTCAGGTGATTTTTGCCCTGATGTAAAGCTTTCTATCAAGAATATCCCCACCTGAAAGGATTAAGCTTAGAAATGTTTCTCTTGGTACAAAAATTGTGAAATTTCTAATTTCGTATAGGAGCAAATACGAAATTCAGCCTATGTTTTACATTGAAATATAAGCAAATCAAAATCACCTTTTTCTCTCTTTTAAGATATTTCTGTAGCCAAATTACAAGGTAAGAAATCTATTGAGTGTCTAGTCTATATGAAATTACTATTATGACACAATATTTGGGTGCCTCTCGTTGCACCTTTAAACAAAAGCATATGCATGACTACTTGTTCTTTGTTGTAAGGTCCGATAGGACGGTTAGTTAGTGTCCCTGAAAAGTTCATAAAGGCAGTACCATAGGATACTATGTATAACAAAAATTCTGGATTGGGAATTTTATTACAAAGTTGTGATTTTCTATATGAAGGATATGGATTTGAGCTTGGCTATTTAGAGGAGTGATAGATATCATCTATAGGTGTTCGGTCCAAAAAGTGTCCAACGCTTTCCTAGTGGATAGCATCCGAACGGGGTCTTTTGTGACAGCTATTATAAATCCAGAAATTATGTTGCACACTGGGTGCCCACACATTATGGACCTGAGCTAACTATGAATAAAATGACACATTCATTGACATTCAATGTGTTATTAAAAAGTCAGTTACATGCCATATATACCCTTTCAATGTAAATTCAAAATCAATCCAGAAATCAATAGTCCCGCACACTTCCCTGGATGTGGCAGTTTATTACCCACACTAAATAGACCTGAGCTAACTCTGAATAAAGGGACAAGTTCATTGATATATAATGTGTTAATAAAAGTACAGTTTATCACACCATTAAGCATTTTCATATGTCAAAACCAAATCCAGTAATCATGTCACCTATTGCCTGTGTGTGTCTAAGCCTAAGTTCACCTATACTTTATATTCCTGAATTAACTATAAATAAAATTACAACTTCATTGACTTTCATTCAATATGATATAAAAAAGACATGTAAAAGTGCATCTACACTTTAGGGATTGTTCAAATACTCTGGTGTGGAGGGTGGACATGTGGAGGTGATCAAACAATTTTTAGAACCTAAAAGAAGGGATCAAACGTTTTTAGGTCGTATTTTAATGCAAAAATAAAGCCATTTTGTTTCCAGTAGGTAATTCCAAAAACCTAAATGCAAAATGCCTTTTTTGTGTCACTGTTGTTGTTGTAAGTCTGTTGTGAAAAAGGTTAAAATTTGCCTGTAATATCCATCCACATACTTCAATGAAATTTAAAAAACCAAACTTGAGTCATAGGTGTCATTGTGGATTCTCATTTTTGCTGAAGTCAAAGGTCAATCATACCATGGTCATAGGGCATGTGAGGTCAAGTTGTAACACCTGAAAATGTAAAATTAAATTTTTCTTTTTTTAAAGTTTAAATTCATTGGAACAAATTTGGTGTTATGGATATTAATGCAAACCCTCATTTTTTCATGAGGTAAAGGTTCACATGTCAAGGTCCAAGGTCATGCGGCCAATCATTCACCAACCATGATGGCAGGCGACACAAGCGTCCAAGGACTGTGATATTATTTATTTATCTTATCAGTGTTAAGGTCTGAGCATTGAGGACTGGAACAAAACATTTTGCCGATTAATTTGCTTTATCTTGTTGATTTATAATCCTGTCACCTACTGCTAGGCCTTTTAGCTTCTCTTGTCCTTGTTGAAGGCAGGGAAAATTAAGACTTAATCATCCCTGGTCGGGATAAATGTTGTAATTTTTGCATGTTTGACAAGACTAGGCCGATTTTGAAAAAAAAAGATGCGGTTTTGTGTAGTTAGGAAAAGGTTGGGTCGCGAGCTATCTTCTGTGACTGTACCTTTCTTTCTTGGTGTCAACAACTTGGAGACCAATGGGCGAGCAGTCTTTTCAAGGTTGGGGACTGAACAACTGTAGTCGCCGATTAAACATGCTAGATCTGTTGATGTCAATGATGTTGCTGCCTCTGCTATGCATTTTCAGCATCTCTGTCTTGTTGACGGTGGGAAAAATCACAGTCTAATCATCCCTGGTCCGGGATAAAAAGCTGATACAATGGAAAATCTTGCAGATTTGAACAAGACGTAGCCAATTTTGAGTTTGGGGGTCAGGAGCTGTCCTTTCTATGTGACTGTACCTTAAGCCTCTTACCAATGCGTTTAGATGGAATTATGTTCACAATATTATAAGTCTCCTTCTCCCCTCCAAATAAAATGCATTGCATATATTTGAGGTTATAATCACACACATCAAATGCAGATTAGCATTGAACTGAACACAATTCAGGATGATTTCATGATTTATATTGTGGCCTTTGGTGAAACTTCACATCACATTTTCACGATACAACCGTTCAATCAACATTGGGGCTTTTATGAATGAAAGAGTTTGTGATGGAATGACATCTGACGGATATTGCAAAGAATTCGGCTGATACAACTGAACTGTCGCGATAAAATTATTAACATTTTCTAACGCTAGAAAGAAGTAATTTGTGAGGTTTTACTTCCACAATAGTAACAAGACGTGTGTTACTATTGAATTAACCCTTGCATGAGTAACAGAGACGTGGTGTTTTACATGCGTCCAGTTTCAATTTTTTAAACCACCGAACCCCTCATATTGTACAATTCAGCGCTTTCATAACTAGCTTATTTTTCAAAATAGGCGCCCAAGATGCAGAAAATGGCCGAAAAATTTGAACCCTGCAATCACCCTTGGAAACAACAATTTTTCAATATCTCAAATTATAAGTAATCTTTAATGATACTTTAATATTTTTTAACAATTTTTACCTATCTCTGAAAATGTCATTTCATCCTTGAGCTGAAAAAAAAAAAAAAAAAAAAAAAAAAAAAAATTTTTCTTTTTTTTTTTTTTTTTTTAATATTTTTAAAAAAATCAATAGTTGTCTTAATAGCAGTATTTAACGCGAAAATTGTCAAACTGTCAATGACCGTAGAACGAACAGATTTTCACTTGTTGGTGATGGATTTAATTAAGTACAAGGTGGTCTCTATTCGTAGTGTTGTACAAATATTTATGACCACATTAATGGGTATCATTAGGGGTGGGGAATATCTGAAGCCGTATATTGCAGTAACCCAATGAAGAATTTGTGTCTGTACCATAGTCTCGTTCATGATACAAAAAGGCAATAAAATGTGAAAATTTGAGTCGTAAATAACTTCAAATTTTAAGTTACATGTTTTGAATCGTTTTTGGGTCCCCGCTAACGGGTGTTGGCCGGATACACTCACACTCAGCAATACCAAATTCACAATAATAATTTCTAGTCCTGTTAGGGTTAGCAATCAGTTGTGATTTGGATGGTTCATGATACAAATAGAAAAAAAATTAACAACCTAACATATACCACATAACCCTTGAGTGTGTTATTTTTTCTTGCAAGTTGCACAAGTGTATTTTCTTATTATTGGCTATTAAAGGTTCTTTTTTATTTCATATTGAGAACAGTACCCGCAAGGGGTATAATTTCACTGCACATAGTCCTGTTTTTTAGGGGTATATTTCACCAAAACTAGTACAATTTCCCCAAAACTGGTCCCGTGGGGAATATTTTCAACTGAAACGGAGTCCTGTTAGGAGTTACTTTCATACCCTTGGACTGATGCATGGTTACCCAACAAACCCCTGAGAACCCCACCCACCCGGGTATTTTGTAACCATTCTGGACTCATCACTTGAAAAGGTTGTCACCTCGGGATAAAATTACTGTAAATGCAGGGGCGTAACACCGGGGTCACTTGTCAGAGGGGGCCAATTTCCGCAGCTTTTTTTTTTTTGAGGCAGATTTTACTGGTTTGAGCTGGTTTTGGGGCAGATTTTCTTGGTTTGAGGTGAAAAATGTTCCTGGGGTCCCGTTCCCGAAACGAGTCTTAAATCTACATGCATACTAATGTCTTCCCTGAGTGGACCAATTTGCCCAAAGCTCTTTACTGTATGAAAGGTCTTTATGTAGGATGTCCATAGAGTTACTATACCCGTAGGTTTTTTTTGGGGGCCGCACGGAGTTGGGGAACAGTCCCCTGCCTGGTGAGCAGGCCAAAAAGGATGATTTTGTGCATGATTTTCAAGCTTAGCCCCTCCATACTTTGGTGAGTGGTGGCGAAGTACCGTTTTCGCCCCCAGCAATTGAATATGAAAGTGATGTACATTGACACATACAATTTCCCAGGATATGAGCTATAAAATGTCACAAATCCTTAATTAAAATGGGTTTTCAATCCATGTTTTTTCTGCCCCTCAAAAGAGAAATTTGGGAGAAATTCTTGTCAACCCACCACCCGACTATTTTGAATTAATCGCATGAGCAAATGTAAGGATTTCTGAGAAAAGTGAATCTGGATTTGATAGAAGATTTTGGCATGCTGGTTGCATCACAGATACGTCGGGTGGCTGTATCCATCAAAAAACCATTTTTATTTTCAATTACCAGTTCTTCGGCTCATCAAGGATATGCAGTTTTGAATGCATTTGTTGTAATGCACATGATGGCTAGTAGCTGGAAGCAGATCATAAAGCCTATGCCTAAAGAACAAAGGTTTGGCCTCAGAAGGAAAAAAAAGAGAAACAATACGAAATGTGTGCAAGACCAAATAACATATCCTGTGTTATGTAAGCGAATGCTAGCATTACGAGTCCTTGATAAAAGGCATGCGAATCGTGTTCTACTAATAATAATATAATAATAATAATAAAAAATCAGGTTTTTATATAGCACTTTATTCACTGTAAACGTCTCCAGGCTGTTGCCTAGTATATTACGACGCCGCCTTAAGGAAATCGTAACAATCATTTCGCTTCATCTAGGTTGCTGCCGGCCAAGCGCACATCCCTATCATCACTTAGATTGTAATATCCCCCATCACGTGACAGCTCCCCAGATTTCCCCCCCCCCCGCTTGGGTCGGCGATGCATTGAGATTAAGTATCTTCCCCAGGGACACAAACACTTTGCCAAGGCGGGGCTCGAACTCATGCCCTAATGATCTAGTCCTGGCACTTTTTCCACGGACGCCCATGCGCTCGACTGTTTCAAAGAATATGATGAACAACACTTGGTGATACCCGGATGGCATCCCATCTAGTCTTGTCCTGCACGAGCTGTACCAGCGTAGATTACACGCCCGCCAGGGTTTTTATCCTGTCAATGCATATCCATCCCCTTTAGTCCAATGAGCTGAGCAAATCTTCGTTATCCTGAAAGGTAACAAAACGACACTTATTAATATGCAGCATCAGTATATCATGGCCTCACAAAAATGCATGGTAGCATTTCTGTAATGTAGCTATAGCCAAGGTTAGTGGGGGTAAGGGGTAACCACTGGTTTACACAGGGGGAAAAATTTCAATTGCTCAATAATGTTGAATATACCTCATTATTTTTCTGATCGTAAGGATTCCAAAAAGATATATTTGTACCAACTCCAGCCTAAAGTTTTGGATTATAGAGGCTAAAACCGCAAAAATCAATAACAAGGGTCATTTTCATTTGTACGGGGTCAAATTTCAAAGTTCTCTGATTTGGATAATAGGGTGCAAATTATAAGTGGAGCTCATAGGATTAAAATATGGATAGGTTTTGACTGTCCTAAAATGCTTAGTACCAATGTTAGGGGGAAACAAGGTCTACATCCCTGTATTCAATGGGGCTTGACCTTGGTTTTTCTCCCTACTTTGGTACGTAAGCATTTAAAACACCAAAACTATTCCTTATTTTAATCTAGAGCTCCATCAATCATTTGCACCACGTTTTAACCAAATTGGAGCAACAAAATTGACCCCTTTACAACTGAAATTTAACATTTTTGCCTTGTTTTTTGCTGTTTTTAACCTTAAAAGGTGCAGTATCGTGATCCAGCACCTTCAATTTTATCATGGTTCGTAGATTAATCCTTGAGAAAAGTGTATTCCCAAAATTTGAGTTGATTCCGCTCTGCGGTTTGTGTTATAGCAATTCTTTGTTTATCTAACGGTACCATATGCCACTGTTCGTAATTTCTGTCCTTTACGGGACAGAAAATACAAAATCGGAATTCTACAAATGACGACCAAATTCCACGTAATATTGGTGCACATGATTTCTAAGCTAACGTTACGGTATATAAAAATCTCAACTTTTTTCAGGTAAGTCGGGGGGGGGGGGGGACGAGGTTGTTGATCACGAAATTGCCCCTTAACTCCAAAACTTTAGGTTGGAGATAGTCACAAACTATACGGAGATAGTACAAACTATCCTTTTTTGGGTCCTTATGGTTGGACAAATGATGTGGCATACGTTTCAACATCATTGGACCACTTTTCAACTTTGACCCCTGTGTAATCATTGATTGTCCCCTTACCTGGTTATAGCACCATTCCAGAATGCTATCATGCATTTTTACCCCTGTAGCTTGAAAAGCAGAGGGGGATATGTATGGTGTGTTCCAGTTGGTTAGGTTTTCATTTTCGCTTCTCCGTCGAAAGTTTAAGTCGTTTAAACACAACCTCACTTGGTGTAAGGTGCAATAGGGGTTCCTTCGTGTGGATGATGTCAAAGTCCATGGACCACGGTCAAAGGTCATCTGAGGTCATGTTTCAGACTGCCATCTTGCCAGGGGGATGACGCAAGTTTACTTGCTGTATTTTTGTGTAGAGGATAGTGTCTGAGGCTGAATAATAAGTATCGTTTTGTCCCCTTTCAGGATACCAATTTGGCTAAATTTCCTGACGGCTTAAGGACTACTTTTGGGCATCCTGGTCTTCTAGCACCTTCATTTTTTTCCTTGGTGGATGACTTTCTTGGGCAGTCCATGGGTTGATTGCCACTTTTTGTGTTCAAATTTAGTCATGTTTTTTACACTGTGACTACTTGTTATTATAGAAAATGAAAGGCAAAACTGGTGCATTATGGAAAGGGCTCATAGCTGTTATTGTAGGTCGATATGTTGATGAATTTCAAAGGAACTTGGAGGAATTGGAGCTTTGGGACTACTCAAGGGTGTCTTCAGTCAATCCCACAATGCAACCAGTTTTGGGAAATTTTCACCTCAACAGGGTCATGTGATCCCACAAAAATCCTATTAACACATAAAAATCATGACTTCTACGCTCATTTTCACCCACAAAGCATAGTTACTTGGGGAATATTGAACATGATTTAATGAACTGTCCTGTTGTCTTAACCATGTAAAACACTTTTTATCCTAAGTACTGACATAAGTTTTGTACAGTACATATAGGCACATTGCAATGCATTGTGGGATTGATTCAACTCACCCTCTGGAACTACCTCAACACATGTGGAGTCAAAGGTCATTAAAGGGTTCAATGGTGGGGTCATGTAATTTCAAGTCCTGCTTATTGATTTTTTTACATTGAAAATAGTGATATGAAATGCAGGATTTTTCTTAAAATTGCTTTTTTATTTAGAGTGGGATGCCAAATTGCTTACTTTTTTTATAGTCCGTTGCCTTTCTTGAATCAGTAACGTAATACCTAGGTATAGGATTGTGCTTGATCATGGCCAACTGCGCTTTGGCCATGGTCAACTATAGGTTTGAGAAATGGCACCACAGTCCAACCTATGGTAAGCATGGTAATTTACCATGTGTTGACCATGGTTGTTTGAACATGCTTTGACCATGATCAAATTCAATGTATTATATTCATTAGTTAATATCCCCGATATGAAAACATTTCTTGTTTTTTTTATCATCGAAAATAAGGCTATCCAAAAACCTGAATCAGATTTGCCAAAATGTTAATTCTTTAAAATATGAAATCTGTTTTTATTAACTTTATACAATGTATCATGGCTATTTCGTAAAGATTAAGATTAGTTTGCATGTTGTTATGATAATATAAAAGATTTTTTGTTTGTATATGAATAGACTGTTTATAAATGCTGTAATTAGAATTAACAAAAGTGAATATTAATTTTAATGTTTGTCTTGTAAGATGTTTGATAAGTATGGTGACACATTGTGTCACCAACTAATACCTTACCTTACCTTAATATACAACACAAAAAAGATGGGGTAGTATTGTTTGGGGCTCAGTGAGTAACCCTATTTAAAAACTCATTGGTTTTGACGTATTTGATAAATCTGTTGCCATTTGAAAACTTTTTATTATTTTATTCAAATTTAAGAAAGTTCTATATTTCTGTATGAAGCTAATTCTAATAATGCATTGAATTTTTTCTTTGCTGAAAAAGGGGCAGGGAAAAGACCAATTTTGGAGTGAAATACCACCTGTGATGCTGCCACTGATCACAAATAAGAAATCCCTTTAAAATAGAAACAAATAAAACCATGTACCACTGTAAATATTACTCGTTTCTTTATATAGCCAGTGCAATTTTCACACAGAGTCAGATTAGTGTAAAAAACAAATGAACGCTTAACATTCTGAAGGGCAAGAACAATAGCTTATTGCACGCAACATGAATATCTGCATGGCAGCTGAACATAAAGCCATTCCCATGTACCTACTGTCTGGTAACACTAGTCTAGACATCTGGCATGTCATGATTGGTTCGTCCCTCCTTCATCAAGGTATGAATTCATGTAAAATGTTTGGAAAACTGATGTGTATATTTCAGTGAATTTGTGTGCTGTGACAATGTATTTCTGGTCATTATTTTGAGGCCCCCATGCACAATGATTAAAAGCATTTGTTTAATTAGGAAATCTTTTTGCCCTTATACGTGGGCTTATAGACATGATGAATACATGTTTGTGTTCACACTTAGCTAGCTATGTGGTATGTGAAAAGTGTGGGATTTGATATAGCTAGGACAAAACCTGTATGCTTTCACAGTAATGGAGCTCAGACAAGTAGGAACATGGTGCATATAGAAAACACTTGTCTCAGGAACATGTACCCAAAAAGCTTTGTGCTGCGATTGATTGATTGATTGATTATGGGAAAAAAGGGAGAGTAGACCAATTTGAGAATAAGGAGTGAGAAAGAGAATAAGGAGTGAGAAAAGGAAGTTTTGAAAGAAGGATAGAGAACTGTGCGAAAAAATGATAATAAAATAGGAGGCATTGTCAATATAGAAATGTTTAAGAATAAGATGCACTTTAGTTCAAACAGATTTTTTGTTGTAAATTGATGTGATTGTGTTGGCAAGGGTATTCCAGGTTCTTTGAAGTGGAAGATGGTAGAGGTTGGCTTGTCTCGTGTTGTAACTGTGAACTTGTCTGTTTGTTTGAAAATAATTGCTGAAGTTTGGAGGTAATTTATTGTGGTGATAATCATGCATGAAAAGTGCTGTTCGAAGTTTATTTATGTCAGTTATTTTGGGTGTTTTAAGGGAATAAAATAAGGGTGTGGTATGAGACCTGTGGGATGAGTTAGTGATCGTATGGATGGCCCATTTTTGTTTTAGATTAAGTGGATTGAGTTGTGATTGGGAATTAAGAGTAACAGACCCAGTATTGATCCTTGAGGAACTCGTATATTCTGAGGTAGGTTGACTGTGTGGAGTGAGCAAGTGTAGATTGAGTGCAGTCATTAAGATAACATCTGAACCACTTCCAGGCAATACCACAGACTCCATAGTGGTGGAGCTTGTGGAGAAGAATGTTTACGATCACCAACACGTCACCAGCTCTGTTCTTTAAAGTTACAGGAGGAGATTTTTTGAGGATACAATTTATCTCAAATTGCACTTGATCGTTTGTACCACCTACCGAGAACGTTTCAAAGGTTTATTGAACAAACAAGCATGAAAGGAAATGACAAATCTTGTTTTGAACTTACCTGTAATTCTAATCGTCCCTTAAGGAAACCATGCTTTGAATTTCTGCCGTGCACGACAAATTACTGAATCATCTTATTACATCGAACAACGTATTGCTTATTCACTTCAGGTGTGATCTAATACATTGATAAGCATTCCAAATATGCAAAAAACCTGGTTCGAAAAAAAAATTGCGGGCCACTTCTCCCTGGAATCTCCTCATTGCATATTGACACTATAATGCAAAAATTCTGTTTGAAATTCATCACATTGTTTTTAGGTGATAACCAGAGGGTGTTTTGAATCAATCCCATGATGCGTAGCAGTTTGCCTATACTGTACTGTACTAAAACACATTCCGTACTTAGGGATAAAAAGTGTTCCAAAATTTTAAGAACCACAAGATATTTCATAATCATGCTAAAAATTCCTTAAGTACTAAAGCTTATGGGCTAAAATGGGCGTTAAAATAAGGGTTTTCATGTATTAAGAATAGGATTTAATGGGATCACATTACCCTATTGAGGTGAAATTTCCCAAACTGGTGCATTGTGGGATTGACTCAAAAACACCCTCTGGGTGATAACTGAGTATTGGTGTAAAATCACCCATGCTTTGTCCATGTCCTGAAAATCTTAGTTTACCATTTTCCATGATTTACAGGAATTCCATAATTAAATTAAATAATTATGTATTAAAACACCTCACCAGATCTGTTTGTGTATCGTTTATGGTTCCAGAAGGTTACTGGTTTGAACCATGCCCAATCTTTCTCCCTGTTGATATATTTTTATAAGGTGCGATGATATAATCTTGGTGAAATAATTAAAGTCTTAAACTGTGGTGATAAAGGACACACACGTTAATTTGTAGTATTTTGTGTATTTTACAATAGGTCATTGTGGTAATACACACAAATTTTGAAAGAGCGAGACTGGTTTGGGTCTATACACAGCCATTTAATACCTATGCACTAGATTTCATCCAATAAATTAGTAAGATTCAGAGAATTTTTTTTATTTCACATTTTTATGCTAAATATAAATATTATCAAAGAACTAGACAAAGAAACCAGATGGCATTGTGGCCTCTTAGTTTTCATCCGAGAGGTCATTTAATAAACATGTGCCTCTCAACAATATCCATTAAACTTCATATATAGTGTGAGATAATAGTACTCAAGAAGCAGCATGTTTGAAATTGAATTGAAATATCATAAATAGTACAGGAAAATTAAATCCTTATTCACTTTGCAGCGTTTGCCTTTGAATTTCACAACATCCTACTGAGCGTTTGCTCTAGCTCCTACTTTGTTTGAGTAAAATATTCCACAAAATATTGAATGATTAAATAGCAAAATCCTACTGAGCGTTTTGCTCTCGACTCTTTTGGCGTTTGCCTTCATTTGTTTCAACATCAGAATGCCTGATATAAAATAGCACAATTCTACTGAGCGTTTTGCTCTCGCCTCTTTGGCGTTTGCCTTTATAATAATAGCACAACTCTACGGAGCGTTTTGCTCTCGCCTCTTTGGCGTTTGCCTTTATAATAATAGCACAATTTTACGGAGCGTTTTGCTCTCGCGCCTTTTGGCGTTTGCCTTCAAGTCTAAATTAATATAATAATAATAGCACAACTCTACGGAGCGTTTTGCTCTCGCCCCTTTTGGCGTTTGCCTTCAAGTCTAAATTAATATAATAATAATAGGGACAACTCTACGGAGCGTTTTGCTCTCGCCCTTTTGGCGTTTGCCTTCAAGTCTAAATTAATATAATAATAATAGCACAACTCTACGGAGCGTTTTGCTCTCGCCCCTTTTGGCGTTTGCCTTCAAGTCTAAATTAATATAATAATAATAGCACAATTTTACGGAGCGTTTTGCTCTCGCCTCTTTGGCGTTTGCCTTCAAGCTTCCATGAATATTTCTATCGAGCGTTTTGCTCTCACCCTTTTGGCATTTGCCTTCAAGCATCCATAATTCAAAAAGACTTCAATAGTAATTCAATACTGGGTGTTAATAATCTATCCCATTTGCGTTTGCCTTCAAGTATTGTTCAACAATCAAATTAATTGACTATCCTATACTGAGCGTTTGCTCTAGCTCCTTTTGGCATTTGCCTTAAAGTTGGCAATAATATCCAAAAATAAATGCCCTACACGAAAAGAAACGCAAATTACATAAAAGGCCGCCAAACAAGTTACTATGACGTAACTTGCTTACTCCCCCCCCCGTTTGAAAAAATTTGCGCAGAACCAAGACTTAAAAGGAGCCCCAAACTTCATAAACAACAGTAGGCGGAGAAAGCGAGTAGAACATAAGAAAACACCAATACACATGCAATGTCGAACAACACTTACCCATGCACAGGCCTTGTCTTTTGAGGCTGCGAGTGCGATGCACGCCATCGCACGTCTAAAATTGTCCTTAGATGTGCGATTTATCGCACGCTAATTAATTTGATCCTTTCAACAGACCTCCCCCAATTTCTCCAATTTGTTCAACCATGGTTCAACAGACCGATACACTTTGCGGGTTTCGATAAAAAAAGGTTTTTCGAAATCGGACATGGCGAATATTTCGATAATTAAACATTTGAGAAACCCACGCCGGGGGATTCTTGATATTTCTTAACTAAACAGTAATGATTACACGTAATAACAAGAGAAAGAGAAATGCGTGAATATACATGAATATCCCCAACGATGCTCGATGCGATGACAGCCGTCATTGCAGCGGTCGCCATTTTGTGGAATTCTCGAACTTCCGGTCGATACAGGGGTATTTTTCTCATAAACTTAGGTGTCTGATGAGAGTGACCTGGAAGTGGGAGTTATAATATTAGTTGGCAGTTGGTGGAACTAGTTTTCACTTTATCCCACTTTTTATGAACAGGTCCTTTTATACAGATTACCCCACCCCTAACATACTTTAAACTTGGATTTGTACTTTTATCAGTGCTTGTGATAGGGCACGGGCCTACCATTCTCGCATGAATTACATCAAAATACATCAGTACATGTACACAGCCTACGAAAAAAATGGAAAAAACTTGTTTCGTTTTTTGTGAAAAAAAAATGCTTGAAATGTTCCTCTGCAAAACAGGAGAAAAGACATTCGCTACTAAAAGGTATAGCAGGCTTGATTTTTAGAAGAAAAAAGACGATGAGGGAAGTTGCACGTAAAATTATCATACCGCCAAAGACCGGTCATTTAAGCCCACCGAAAAATTCTCATAGCGTTTGTATGGGAGATGCGCAGAAGACGATTCCTAGTATTTTCAGTTTTTGTCGCGCATTGACGTGCTGATATTCAAACCACAATGTGTTTCAGAAAAAAGGTCAGGTGTATTACGTTTTACGATTGGTTAAACAGTCATTATGGAAATCTTACCAATGGAGGATTTATTGTAATGGGGCTAATGCGCTTCTTCGGCAGACTTCAAAGAACACGCAAGGTTTATGAATGAAGAGTTGGATGATTAGAAATTGGCCTGCATGGTTACAAATATATTTTGACAGCATTTTCTGAAAGAAATCCACAATTAATGTGAGAAGATGAGACCCATTCATCACCTCGCTTGGGCTCAAGTTAGATTAAATATGCACTATATGTATTAAGTCTCAGATCTACACCATCGTCACACTTCAGGATAGATGTCTGTGGATATTGACGGTCTGAGAGGATTGGGAGACTCTGTGTTGTAATTTTACACTTATGTTCATTAGCGGTGTTGCTTTGATGCGTTTGTCGCGATTAATGCGATTTGAAGTTTCAACATGTCGGTCGCAGACTCCGGAGGTCGGACTGCAATCTATAACGGCACTAGGGTGCCGCAGGGGCCGGGGAGGGGGGGGGGGGTACTCAACTGTATATCCATTGAAAATATTGACGATCGATCTATGCATACCAACACTGATTATTCATTTTTTTGTTGTTCTCTGTAAGAGGGTACATAGGGATTGTTTGATTGTGTCTGTGTATCTCTGTTTGTGTGTTGTGTGGCTGTGGTCAAAATGTTGCCCCTCTTTCCACATACATGCACACATTTTTATGCCACTTAGTGTGTACTGGTCCTTGGGTAGTGCATTATAGTGCCCCATAGACTCATAGTTACCCTTCTCACGAGGAATCAAAGGTTATTTAGAGGTGATTAGAGATCATTTCCATAAACGGTCAGATATGAAATTGATTGGTGTATTCACATATGTCGATCGATTTCAAGACACTTTGATACAAGGCCGTGGGTAGTGTCCCACATGTTGGTGACCTCAAGGGCCTTAAAATGATAAACTTATAAAAGCTTGGTTGGTCATATGCAGATCGATTTTCATGTACTTAAATCAATGCCCCTCGCCTAGTGTCCCAGATGTTGGTGATCTAATGACCCTGTGACCTTAAAATGGAGAGAATTATAAAATACTTGGTTTTGTATCCACATATGCGAAACAATTTTCATGGCAATTAGATGACATGGGTCTGAGTAGTGTCCCACATGTTGGTGACCTCATGTGACCTTATGTGACTTTAAAATGGTACGAATGATAAATTGCATTGGTTAACTTGTGCAGAGTAAAGTAATTCAAGTACTGAATCTACTCACTACAGATGTAACGCAGATTGTTAAAAGTTATTTATCAATTAAAACGTTAAGTGTTATTTAGATCTACACTTGTATGTGTGTGTGTGTGGGGACTGTTGTTACGGTCACCTTGACCAAGGCCAAAACCACCTCAAAACTACGGATTCAAACTCCCGAATAACTAGACATACACTGTGAAACTTGATTACAAATTTTAAAACAAAAGTATTTATTTTAATTGTGTGTTTAAATCAATCTCATTCAAACATCGATAGGTATCAATAATCAAAGATCCATCTATAATAAATTCGTTATTTAAATGACTACTAACTTATAACTGGTGTGTCCGCGACGCGGGCCTTGCCGCAAGAGTAACAGTAAGATGCCGAACTTGCAAAGAGTCTGGAGAATATCCCGCGCAAAACTCCAATTTTCCAATAGTGGACGTGTCAACGGACGACTTGTCCTTACTGAAGAAAACCCAGCTCCTAATGACTCCCGAAGCTTGGAGGGCGACTAAATATAAAGTCCACAAGTGCGTGATTGTTCATTGGCTAAATCGAGCCAACGAAATGCGGAAACCTAAGACGGGCTACACAATCGGACGAAAACTGATGGAGATGAGATCCTATGACAAGGTCCCACTATAGGAAGACATGTTTACTGGCACACAAAATGTCACTATGCTTGGAAACTCTGCTAATAACTTGAGCATGATGGTATGTAACTCTGACTCATCTTCTATCACCAGGGCTTTATATATCCTCTCACACACCAATACTAGAAGGATCTGGTCCTTTCTAATGAGTCATGTGCTATATAGTCCATTACCTCATAATTTGGAAATGCCTCTATTATTCCACATGTCGGCATAGATTTAGGATCTTATAGCAGCTACTATGACTGTGTAATTAAGCAGCAGTGCGCAACCTATGATTCAGAGAAGTTCAGAAGCACATTCTAATGAAATCACTAAGGTCCAGTACATTCCAGAAGTTTGCCGTGCTTTCTGAGATCTTCTGAGATCTTCTGGTTCATTCTATTTGATTTACACACACCAGGTCTGCACACAACCAGTATATTTGGTATTACATTTGAGACTAGATGTTTATAATATTTTATGTGTAATTTATGACTAATCTTACTCAAAATGAAATAAATCATTGTTAATTCATGGCGTAACCACTGTCATGATTTACCCATTACAGCTCATGAGCCTGCACTATCGATTCCAAAAGAATGATAATAACTCAAAACAAGCAAGCCTAAATTTTTGGCAGGTGTGTCATTTTAGCACACCAGCAGCACACCTAAAGGTTTTGAGGTGTTGCGATTTTTAGCACACCTGTGCTTTTCAAAAGACAAGGCCTGATGCATACACATCTACATGAACGGCAAGTAAAACAATTGTAGCATAGATATTGGACAAAGCGCACAATAGTAGAACGAGAAAGAACTAACAAAGAAGCTTATATTTTTAACTACAAATTAGCTGTTAGATAACAAGTGAAAGCCACATAGTATGAACAAAAGTGTAAGAAAAAACAAAGAATCGGAAACATTAAGATGGACAAACCTAACGAGCAATATAAAAGTTGCAGAAAGAATTAACTTCAAAGAAAGGGGGATACCAGATGAACGTTACACACGCTCAAAGCAAAGGTATTAAAAAAATAGGTGTACTTACGAAAGATGCATGACTTATGATATAGCCTTCCGAAAAAAAAAAAAAATTTACAAATAGAATCAGAAAGTCCTGCTGTTTGACAGCCAACCCGACAAGCGCCACATTCAAAAAAAACGGTTATAAAGCTATCTGTTACATTGATTACAAAGAACCTGCACAATACAAATAAACAGAAGGACTTCAAGCCCGGTTACATGCTTCGACTATGGTGTAGTCCAATATCCATCCCAGGGCCTTGGCGCTTCATCCCACAACAAAAGATCTGGGCTAGAGGTTACCATGTACTCCGATAACGCCAAGTCGCTACCAAAGTTAACACTTCTATCCTCATATACATCCCACTCAGGGAACCACCTCCCTACTGAAGCCGTCTTATCACCCCCACCCAACCCCCCCAAAACCATACAATCAGGGCTCCGCTGGACAGCTCTAACCAATGATAGATATCAGCCACCTTACTGTTCCAAGTATGGGGTAGTAATGTAGCAATCACGTTTTTAGCCGCACCTTTGCTTTATTTTCATCTTTGTTACTTGTTAATGTTTGCTATATAGAATTCCACTTGGACTGAACTGCACAGTTAATAATCCCGTACAGCAAGATTTGCTTCTGAGGATAATCTATTCATATCATGTATCAAGTATTGAATAAAGGATCCGTGCTACCAGACTGTATAGAAAAGCAACACCGAAAGTAGTAATAAATAGCGATGAAATGGAATCCTAAACTGGTAAGAGACGGACCATAACCAATCCTGACCTAATGACACCTTGCTAAAAAACAAATCAAACTACTATGCAAAGAAGCGAAAACCACAGAACGGGCAGCCAGAATCGCAGGCAACACGCATAAAGATACACAAAAGTGACACTGGTGGCGATGATTTCAATGGCTAACGGAAAACAATATAAACAAAAAAACTGACTTACAGGACTGCTAAACCTTCAAAAGTGCGTTTAGGGATCACGCGATCTCACTGACCCATTTTTAACCAAATGGGATGCCAATTTGAGGACCTCTTTAACAGGGCTTATACACAAGCACAAGACCAGAATCCTCCGTTGATAATACTTAAAAATCCATACCTCTTTTCACACCGCCACTGCTGCGCCCGTACCCTACATTAACGCAAAACTCACTACACCACGACCACCGAACGGATTAAAACCACAGCGTTGCCCATTACCCAATAACAGAACAGAAAAGGCAAATGCCAAGAGGCTGACACGTGACAACACGAGCACTTAACACCTTTAACTTGGAAACCCAAAATTGGCCGAAAAACATAATTAAAAGAGGGGCCTAATACCAGCAAAGCTATCTTCCAAGCAACCGAACTATGCCAACCCGGACTACACACACGCAATCAATATGGAATAAGAGTTAACTAAATTAAAACATGAGCAAGACAATTAACCCATCATGCGGGACAAAAGACTATATGATTACCAATTGAAAGGGACAAAAGGAGAAGAAAAAACTACACAAACAAACCGACAAACGTACTATAAAACATTATAATGCTGAGCGATTCAATGAATCAATATCTTAACAAAATTTGCATAAAATTTGAATGTGAAACCCGATACCAAAGTAAGATTTACACAATCACGCCAGCTTCAGGTTGGGTAAATGGATACCTAGAATAAAGTGGGGGAACACCCGTAACCTTCATGCATTCATAGGGCTATAATTAGCTACCAGAATTTAGAGACCCCAAAAGAAGTAATCACACAAAAAACGACAAGCATTTATAATGCAGAGATTGATCCAATGGATCACACACCTTAACAAAAGGGACTGCATTAAAATATGATTGCTAATACCTGATACCAAAATTAACATTACCCAGTCCGTCTGCTTGAAGCTGCATGACTGCTCACCCATGGATCAAGAATAGAATATGTAGGCGTCGATTGCGATTAAACAGCTTGCATAAATCGTTGAAATTAGCTTCAAGTGTAACAAAAACCCAAATTAACATCATGTTCGACACTCCTCTTGAATCACGTCCAGAGTTGCTGTTCCTGTGTAAGAAGTCCATAAACAAGATTGTCGAATTCCACCGCGTTGACTGATTACTTACTGCAAAGAGTTCGGCTTATAATCCGATGAATGAAAGCACCGTCTTGACACTCCATGATGGTTGAGTCGCGTACCACGTTAGGGCTGACTGCACTTGGAGATAATGCAATAAAAACACATCCAACCATTGAGAACGACAGTTCCTGGCGTACGCGGACATGCGGTATCCCAAGTTCAACAGAGTCATAGACGATCCACAACACGAATTCATTCGAAGCGAACACAGTACATCCACAGAGAAGAGAAATAATGCTTTAGCAAAGAGCAAGTCCAAAACACTAATATTACGACTCCGCCCAACTCGCGTAACTGCGTATTACATAGTAAAGTTGCACAATAACGGTTTCTGGGGACAAATTACCACCCCGTACACACCCCCTTCACAATACCCCACAACACACCACTCCCTCCAAACACCCCACACACCTAACCCCTCCCCAACACCACTCCCTAAATACTAAACAACCCCTCCCAATTAATTTCACCCATCCCAGCACCGCAAAACACCCCTCCCTATCACCATGCAACACCCCACCCCCTCCAAACACTGCAACACAAAAACTCGCCAAAACACTGCACACCACACCCCCTCCCCAACCCACCCTTGCCACCACCCACCAAACTCCCAAACACCACACAATACCTACCCTCTCCCCACACCCCACCCCCTCCCCTGTGCATAGTAGTTCATGTAGCGAAGGAATTTGCAGAGATACAGCAATTACGCATATTTAATTAGTCCATTTGCATACCTAAGTGCATAACTCCCCAAACACCCACCCCCTCACCTACGGCATAGTAGTCTCATGTAGTCGAAGGAATTTGACTATCAACGTACGTTTCAGAGATATAGACTTAACGCATATGTATAGTGCTTTTGCATACTAAGCTGCATATATCACATACTTTCAATTGCCAAAAAAGACGTGGCCCATGATAGGCTTTCATGGAGCGCAGGAATTTTGAGTATCCAATGTACAGTTTGTCAAAAATTATAGCCAATTCTGCGGTGATTTTTGCATATTATTAGCTCATTTGCATACTCAATTTGCCCAAAATACGCCCAAAATCTAATCCCCAGGTGGAACTCTTCAGGCCCGCTTCCATTCCACCAAGTACATTCATTATACGCCTTACAGACCTCCAGAAAACTTGTACACAGGCCTTGCAGTTTTGTAATTTTTCCATAAATTATGCCCAAATTAGATACTTAATTAGCATTTTATTTTACGCCCAAAATCTAATCAGGTTGAGAACTCTTCAGACCGCTTCCATCCACCAAGGTACATCATTATACGCCTTACTGACAGAAACTCAGAAAAACTTTGTACACAGGCCTTGCAGTGTAATTTTCATACAATTATGCAAATTATGATACTTAATTAGCAATATTTACGCCAAAATCTATCAGGTCGAGAGAATCATCAACCCGCTTATTTCCACCAGTTACATCATGGTTGCACTTACGGTGCATCCAGTAAATCATGTACTACAAACATTGGGTTAACATTTTATCACAGAAGAAAGGACGGGAAAAACGAACGAACAGCGGACGACGCGTTCATTTTATAGTCCCCGTTCCGAACTCGTTCGGCGGGGACAATAATATCAGTGAGTTCTTCCAATATGTAACACATAAATACCCCCCGACTTTGGTCAGTGTTTTTCTTTTTTTGGGGCCATGTTGTATTGAAATTGTAGTAAAGCCTCCATTCCAAGATGAAGAGGACCAAGTAAAACAATGGTACTAAGAAGGTGGTATCTGTGCAGTAGTCTGTTGTGGTACAATAGGGTCAAGTGTAGGTGGGATTGGAACGGGGGGGGGGGGGGTCATCTCAAGTTTGGTTTTTTTTTTTGATTAGCGGACGTGACTCTGAGGAGTGTGGAAGTAGGACCCATATCTGTTCCAATTTTTTTTGCAGAAAAGGGACCCATAGCTATAATGCAAATATTTGGGGCCAAATTTAACCCAAGTTCGCATTTTCCCCATCAAATTTCTACCTTTTAAGCAAAATTTGGAAATTTTG
Source organism: Ophioderma brevispina (assembly GCA_023653785.1). Lineage (NCBI taxonomy): Eukaryota > Metazoa > Echinodermata > Ophiuroidea > Amphilepidida > Ophiodermatidae > Ophioderma > Ophioderma brevispina. The sequence continues at coordinate 48,237 of JAMKCH010037387.1, read as the reverse complement.
GCTTCAGATTGAAGAAATTTTTCTTAGAAAATTATCCAACAATTTTTAGATAATTTTGACTGTGAGTTAGTTTAAGCTTGTTATTCAATGATATGTTTGGAATTCAAGGAATGGTACAACAAATTTAGAGCCCAGCCCAATTAATGTCAGAAGGAGAAAGCTTTAATCATGAATTTGCTTTAGTCCTATAGTTACATGGTGTGAAAACATACTTAAAGGTGCTTGTTCCGATCCCAATGTCTATGTGTTCTCACTGATATTGAAAGCTTGGCACTTACACATACGCCATCAAAGTTACCGTGGGAAACAAACTTGCAGGTTTTGATGGTAGAAGCAATAGTGCATATTTGTTAAAAGCCCTATTCAATACTATGCTAATAATTTATGGTTGACCACTAAAACGGTGTTTTGTTTTTTTCCAAATGTTTTTTTTTCCCCCCATATCTTAGGAATGAAACGGAAGTAGTTTAAGGGCTAATATTGTCTGGACGACATGAGAAAAATACGGGCACTGTCATCTGAATATCAATCAAAATCGATATACTTCCGGGTAAATCAGGGGGTGCCAAACACGATCGGAACACGCACCTTTAACCCTTTCAGCATAGGCCAATTGTGTTATAGCACTTTAGTCAGTGGCTTAGAGATGGCATTCCAAAGCCATCTGACAAAATACCAGCAGCAAAGACTAGGCTTGTTTAGACTCATTTAGATGCATTTTTCATGTCGGTTCTGAATATGCCCTGGAAAATAAATAATTTTGACCTTTTGGAAACAAAAATTGACAAATATTGATCTTTGAGCAACTGTAGTCGCTCACAGCTGTTTGAAAGTCTCATTTATTATGACAAAACCAGAATAAACCAAAAAATATCAATGGAGACACACTTAGGACAACTAATTTGCATGATTCATTCCACTAACTACATCCTATGTAAGTTTTACAAAATTTCATTGCAGGCAAATATGATTTTTCTTAAAATTCCAGTTTACCATGTCTCTCTATGGAGAATGGGCATATAGAGGGCGCTATAACATACAATTCATGACCTTTGCAGGTCTATATGGCAAGATTCCCACAATGGATTTTTTCTGATTTTTGTGGAGATAATAGCTTTTGCATATCCCTGCTGTTATCAGTTGTCAAAATTGTGTTGCCACTGTTCATAATTGTTCTAAAAATAAGAGACAGTTTATCTGGGGTCAAACAGCTGTGCACCTGCAGTGTTCAAAGGATTAATGACCTTCCTAATGTATGGAACCATACAAGTGACCATCCATGTTTAAAAAGACACGAAAGAAGCGCCCCCTATTTTTTGTTGAACCCCGGTTTTTTGCATATTTGGAATGCTTACCAATGTATTAGATCACTCAGGCTTATGAAGTGAATAAGCCGAATGCACCATCTTTATGTAATAAAATGATGATTTAGTATTTTCTGGCATGCACGACAGAAAATCAAAGCATGTTTTTTATAAATCAAAACATGTTTTTTATATAGGAACGATTTTGATAGCAGGCAAGCTCAAAACAAAGTTTGCGGTTTTCTGTTGTTCTTGCTTTTCAATAAAGCTTTGAAAATGTTCGTGGTAGGTAGTCTACAATTTTCCGAATTCAAGTTGGGGTGCAATTTGAGAGAAATCCATATCCTCAAAAAAATCTTCTTCACTTAAAGTGGACAGGAGGTGAGATTTTTTTTGAGGATAGGATACAAATTTTCTCTTCCAAATTGCACTTGATCGATGTAGACCACCTACCAAAGAACGTGTCGAAGGTTTATTGGACAAAACAAGCACGAAACGCACAAAACCGCAAAACCTTGTTTTGACTTGCCTGACTATCGTTAATTGTCCCCCCCATAGAAACCACCGTGCTTTAAGTTTTCATGTCATGGACGACAGAAAGTACTAAAATCATCATCTTTTACCATAAAGACAACATATTCAGCTTATTCACTTCAGATTGTGGTCTATCCATTGGAAAGCATGCCCCCCCCCCCCCCCCCCCCCCCCCCCCCCCCAAAGATGCAAAAAACCGGGTTCGATATTTAAAAATTGGGGCGGGGCTTCTTTCTGGAAATCTCCATGTCTCTTTAAAGGGCTGACTCCGAGAACATTTTGAAATATAATTTTTTGTGTGTAATAAATGAAAATAGTGCAATTGGAAATAAAAGATTTGTCATCTAAAATGCTCAATTCTAAAGTTTGAGACCAATCGGATTTGTCGTTTTCATGCAGAGAACATTTAGTGTATGGATAACAGTGCCATAGGATATGGTAAAACAAAATTCCGGATTCTGGAATTTTATAACAAGTTTGTGTGATTTTATATGAAGGACTTCGATTTGAGCTTAGCTCATTTCACACAGTGATTAGTATAGGGACAAGCATTAGGTATATGCAAAAATCATGATGGTTGAATGTTTTTTGAGAAATGAGGGCGCCCTCCTTTTTTCAAAATCCCTGACGTCAGCCTTTAAGATTCAAGAGCTCTTGAAACTCAGATTGTTCAACAGTGCCTTCTATAGTGGAGGGCATATAGTCCATTTAGTTAGTCAGTGACGTTCATGCGTTGTCAGGAGATAAGAAAGTTTTTTGTATGAGCACTTTTAAATCACGATACACGCACATGCGTATGCAAGCACTTAGAATCAACACCTGGTTTCAATGTTGACCAAAAACTACTGCATAACGCAATGATGTCATCGACTCGAGGAAGGTAAAAGCATAGAGTAAACAATTGGCATGCCTATTGATAAATATGATGTTGTTTTGCACATCAGATCTGCTCTGTGATTAGATATGCTAGTTTGGTTTGATTAAAACTAAACTTTAGGGCCTAATGTACACTGTGAACAGTAAATGTTTACTGAACGGTAGAAAGTTACTACTTAATACATAAATGTTTGTTTGTTAGTTGTTGAAAGGCCAAATTAAATAAAACAGAGGCATTTGAGCATTTTAAAATAAAATTTGGTGAACTTGAACTGACCAAACTCTACACTGAAGACAGTCATGGACTGTTCTCTGCTGTTCAACAGAACTGTTTGTATGATGCATTTGGATGCGTAATTCTGTCCCTTGCAGCGATGAATGGAAAATCGGACCATATTTGCTTTTTTAAGCGAAGTTGTCTGCTCGCTTTCTTTCACAAAGGGTATCCATGAAAATTACAAATGTTCTGATTTTTTAGATTGTGATTGTGATCAGATTAGGTTGCCAATTTTTTAACTCAAGGTCAATGTTTTATGTAGCCTGCATGTACGGAGACCTTATGGATCATTGCTCTGTGTGTGTGTGGGCTCGGGCTTGTTTTTCGAACATGCTTTTTAAAGCGGCACACTGGCACATTTTCAGAAATATGAAATTTCTTCATTTGCTCACAAATGATAAGTCTAGGCCATTGGAAAAGAACAGAGATATATTTTTACACATAAAACTAACATACCCCAAAACAGATAAGGACATTGATATGAGGATTAAAGACCATCCAGGCTTAATTTTAGCCCCCCCAACTTTAGTTTTCCTAACTTTAATCAACAAATGGGTATATTACATGATTATTTTGACTCGTACTCACTGGATATTAAAACCAAAGGTTATAGGACTGATCAAACAGTGTGCATAGCGTGGGAAACAGTGTGCAATTACGGCCCCGGTCGTGTTGCTTGTGTTAAACGCCATTTTCGTCGTCTGCTTGATTTTAGCGTCGCGTGCTGACGTTAAATTATAAAAATCGTTTGTTTACCAATAGGAAGCTGATTTGGTCTTAATCATTTCGGGTGCGGCTTTTGTATATAAAAGCTTACCAAACTATGCAAAAATATCGATTTGCCCCCCCCCAATCTCGAGGGGCGCAAATATTTTCAAATTGCCAGTGTCTCTTTAAGCACAACATCACGTTCATGCATCTGGCGCGCAAAGCATGGTTTGAAAGGAACTAGCGTTGCCCAACGTCTTGTTGATGAAATATGAAACCCACCATTAATGTGTCAATGCTTAGTACACAATGGACCCTTGTCCACAAGGGGCTTAGGTGCAAGGGTTGAGATTTTGACCAACACTCATGCTCCTGGAGCATGGGGTGTGGCAACTGTTCCACAGCAGAGGCTATTTTCATTATATTGAGTGCCTGCCACAATAGCATAGCGATTTATTCCCCCCCCCGTAAATGTTATCAGGATTAGAATTGCCAAATCTGGCACACCAATCCTCACTGGTCTGTGGTTAGGTAGGGGACCTCTTGATACAGTGGTCTCGGGCTTGAATCTTGCTACACTGCCTCTTTTAAAATATATAAAATTTTATTTATTTTTCAGGTTATTAGAGGGGAAAATTCTAAGTCCAAAAAAATAATGAGAAAATAATAGTTGCCCTTTGAGGTTACTGAGGGAGACCTGCTCCTGGAGCATGGGTTTAAAGTGGTTCAAAAAACTACCTGTGCGGCTTATGTGGGATTGCAGATGCAACTCTCAAATGTCATTTAGGGGTTACTGGGTCATTTTGTTCTCTTGTGGAACATGGTTTTTGTGTAAAGTTCTTGTAGTAGTGCAGTGATGGATCAGGTTCATAATTGCTAAGCATATGCATTGAAACAAGTACAAGGTTTAGAAAACCAGGCGTATGCAGAAGCGGTGATGCAGTGAGAATGCCCATGCCTTGCTGCTGTTCAGGAATGTGACCGATATCGATCGAGTGGACTTTCAACTTATGCGGTCGCATTTCTGAACACAGCTCGGCATGGTCACTCTCACTGCATTGCAGTATCTGCATATGCATACGCCCGGTTTTCTAAACCTCGTAAAGAACTCTATGTAGAGGAATGGATGTGGAGGTCAAATCTTATGCACTTGGCCAAATCTTAGGTCACTTGGCATCAATTCCATCATGATTACTGCATAAATTGAACTTGTTTAATTGGACGACCTATTTGGGAATGCTCGATTTTACCTGAGTATGGGATTATACACAGCTCACTACAGTATTCAATCTTAAAGGTGCAACGAGAGATTTTGAAGCACCCAAATATTGTGTCATAATAACAATTTCATTTAAATGAGGCACTCAATAGATTTCTTACATTGTATTTGGCTACAGAAATGTCTTAAAAGAGAGAAAAAAGGTGATTTTGATTTGCTTAAATTTCAATATAAAACATAGGCTGAATTTCGTATTTGCTCCTACACAAAATTAGAAATTTCACAATTTTTGTACCAAAGAAACATTTCTCAGCTTAAAGGTACTATCAGTGATTTGCTGTATCGGAAAATCTAAAAAATCATCAAAAATCAGATTTTTGCACGTTTGTAACATCCTAACATACCCAACAAATGGTAAGACCAAAAGCGACCTAATAACGACAAAATCAGATATTTTAGTCATTACTGTCCATACGGACACTTATTACTAAACGTAATTGAATGGAGATTCATATCTTTGAAAACTGATGTATTCTGCCTTTTCTGTCAATTTCTCAGTTGGGAAAAATAACTTATAAAGAATTATATTATCCCTCACATTTAAAGTGACAGGAGGAGATTTTTTGAGGACACAAATTTCTCTCAATTTTCACTGGATCGGTCGTAGACCACATACCGAGAACGTTTCGAAGGTTTTTTAAACAAAAAGAAAACCGCAAACCTTGTTTTGAACTTGCCTGCTATCGCCATCGTCCCCATAGAAAACCATGCTTTGACTTTCTGTCGTGCACGACAGAAAGTACTAAATCATCATCTTATTACATAAAGACGGCGTATTCGGCTAATTCACTTCAGGTGTGATCTAATACATTGGTAAGCATCCCAAATATGCAAAAAAACGGGGTTCAACAAAAAATGGGGGCGGTTCTTTCTGGAAATCTCCTCATGTCTCTTTAAGCTATTTATGTAAATTTCAAAAATGTTGACTCTTTTGGGCAGATCACTAGTGTCTTTAATCCTTTCAGATGGGGTTGTTTTTGATGGAAAGCTTTACATCAGGGTAAAAATCAGTACTTTCAATTTTTTAAAAGACACCTGATCTGTGAAATCTCTCGTTGCACCTTTAACCGCCTGGGCACAACCACCTATAATACATTCTGTCTCTATTTTTGCACACAGTTCTATCCGCAATTAAAACAGCTATGTTGTTAGTGAAGACATTTCCTGAGGTAATGTTTTTAAGTGCTCATGCATTAAGGAATGATATATTTTACATATTTGACAAGAATAAATCTGGCCGAGTGAACAGGCATCACGAAAGACATCAATTTAAGGCAATGATAGGATGTTAGTGTATTTTGCTGTTGTCTTGCTGAAAATGCATGACCACATTCACATTACAACATCTTTTTTTAATGTTCAGTTAATTTCACTATTACGTTAATTTTGATTAATTAACACTTAAGATAGGATCATCAGCTACGGCTTCATGCCCAGATCTTGTTAAAATTGTCATGAAATGTTGACATTGGTGAAATTAACATGCATGCCAAATTTTAATTTTTTTCCAAAAAGGCATTTTGGAGATGTGTCACATAATGCATTTTCAAATTTGTACAGGGACCGATTTTGGCAGTATAAAAATGGACCAAAAATGGTGAAAAACACACATTTTTTTTCATTTATTTCTCAAATAATTGATGAGTTATAAAATTGGCATTTGTTTATGGTTAGAGAAATATCAAATATCCATACAATTTTTATTTGTCTGTGTGTGATCAAAAACAAAGAACAGGTGGTCACAACAACACTCTTTTGGTTGATTATTTCTAGAAATACTGAAGTATCCACTTTTCATAATTTTTCATAGAAGAAACTACAACTCCACTGGTGATGAGTACAACTCATTATAACCTAATTGTTGTAAAGCACTTTATTTTATTGAATTTTCTTCCTTTGAAGAAGAAATCTCTAAAAAATAAAAGGTTATTGAACAAAATTATTGAGGTACAAATTAGTAGATGTACTTTATATATACTCTACACAAGGATGACAAAAAAAGTGAAATGGGATGTTTTGAACAGTATGTGCACGATATGCTTTACATATTTAGAAAAACAAAAATTATTTTCAAGAAAGGGGGTAGTTCTGCTGTAATTTGAATAAAAAAGAGTACATTTTAGGCTATTAACATGTTTGGGAGGAGGGGGGTGGTATAAAAGATCCTTGTTCAGGGGACTACTTTTGTCCAAGTTTGCTAACTTAGTCATATGGGCTGGTAATCTGAAAGGGAGTCTAACTTTAGACCCGTGTTCAAACCAGGGTTAGTCCTACATCAGTGGACCTTTTTTCCTTATTTTTCCTTACTTAGAGAGCATACTCTAAAAATGTGCTGTAACGGGTGAGAAAATTTCTCATGAATGGGCCGGAAACAGCCCATCCACTATGAATTTTCTCGCCATTACATTTCACTTTCACAGTATTTTGAAAGAAAGAAAAAAGGTCCACTCATGTAGGACTAACCCTGGTTTAAACCTAGGTCTAAAGTTAGACTCCCTTTCAGAATACCAGCCATGGAGGACAGCCTTGCAATTTCCAGGAACACAAATAATTTACCCATCGTGACCATTGAGTCTCTGTTTGGTTATTTCAAAACTGCATGACTTTAAAAAGAGATATGTACACAAACCAATGGTTGCTATTTGTGTTAGCAAAACAGCCTTGATAAAAATAGATTGAAAAAGCTTGTAAAAAGTCGATTTAATTTTAGTATATTTACTGTTACTATATATATTGAACAAATATCCTGTATTGGTACTTACCTTTGTGGTAGTTATCCCAAAAGGACTAGAATTGTAGCGTTAAAAAGTGAATTGGCAAACTGCTTTTGTTTTTTGTTTTTAGTTTGATAACGTACAATACCTCAGAGATGACCATACTTTTCACACTAGTCACACTTAAGGTTGACTCAGAGATTTCCCGATGAGGGCGCACTCAATTTTCAAACAAATCATGTTTTTTGCATATACTTAATCCTTGCCCATATACAAATCACTGTGTGAAATAACTAAGCTCAAATCGAAGTCCTTCATATAGAAAGTCACAACTTTGTTATAAATTTCTGGATCCGGAATTTTTGTTATACACAGTATCCTATGGCACTGTTATACTACACATAAATGTTTACTCCGAAAAATCTGATTCATCTCAAACTTTGGAATTGGGCATTTTAGGTGACTATCTTTAGTTTTAGGGGACTATTTTTAATAAATACACAAAAAATTATATTTCAAAAATCTCTGAGTCAGCCTTTAAAGCAGCACTGGCACATTTTCAGAAAATATTAAATTTCTTCAATTTGCTCGCAAATGATAGTCTAGGTCTTTGGAAGAATAGAGAGATAATTTACACATAAAAAATAACATACCCAAAAGCAGAGAGGGGCATTGCTAAAGACATCCAGGTAATTTGTAGGCTAACTTTTAAGTTTAATCAACAAATGTGTCTATTACATGAATATCATAGACTCGGACCGGTCACAGACCGGTCAAACAGGGTGCATGCCCTGGGAAACATTGCATACGGCGTGCGTTTTCTTGTGTTAAACAGCATTTCTGTCGTCTGCTGAATTAATGTAAATCATTCTGTTTACCCATAAGGATGCTGATTTGGTCTTTGTCATTTCAGGTGAGGGCTAAAGTATATAAAAGCTTTACAACGATGCAAAAATATTGATTTCTTGAGGGCACACTGTTTTTCAAATGTGCCAGTGTCTCTTTAAAACAGCCTAAATTGCCATAAATATTTGTTTAAGTTCAAGTTTGTTTTCAAACCAAATGCCATCTGTGTAGAATGTTTTTGTGTCATCTGCAAGATGGCACATTGCTCTGGTATAGTGTGTGTCTGTGGTAAAAATGTTGACCCAAATGTCAAACCTAAATAAAAATGTCCTGCTGTTTCCACATATGAGTGCACATTTTTATGTTACATGGATACAATGGACCTTGGATATAGTGCTGTTGTGACCTCATGTGACCTTTGACCTCATTCACAACCATGATGGCAGGTGACACATGCATTTGGTGAACGCTGTATTTTTAGACCTATTCCGTTGGCTTGAAAAGCAGAGGATGATTTTGCGATAGCGCACATGTCCCATAAGTTTTTCACCTCTCCTTCGAAAAGTCCAATTTAAACCAGGCTTGGGGTTAAGGTGCAGTAGGAGTTCCTTCATATGTGGATGATGTCAAAGGGGATAGACCAAAGTCAAAGGACATCTGAGGTCATGTTTTGTGTGTGAGTGTGGGTGGGTGTATGGGTGGATGTCTTTTGTGTATGGTCCTACAAAAGCTACATTGTGGGAGTGTTTTAATAGCTAAGAAATGATTAGTCTAGAAGATAGTAACTAAAAAAAATAGTTAAACCTTTTTAACTAAAAAATGAATAGTTGTTAGTGAATGTGTATGTGTTTTCCAAATTTTGTATCAATTGTTTTCCAAATTTAAAGGTGCAACGAGAGATTTTGAGACACCCAAATATTGTATCATAATAGTAATTTCATATAGATTTGACTCTCAAATAGATTTCTTACCTTGTATTTGACTACAGAAATGTCTTAAAATAGGGGAAAAGGGTGATATTGATTTGCTTATATTTCAATTTAAAACATAGGCTGAACTTCGTATTTGCTCCTATACAAAATTACAAATTTCACAATTTGTGTACCAAAGAAACATTTCTCAGCCTAATCCTTTTAGATGGGGATATTTTTGATAGAAAGCTTTACATCAGGGCAAAAATCAGTACTTTCAATTTTTTTAGGGACACCTGATATGTGAAATCTCTGGTTGCTCCTTTAAGTGATTTCAGTAGGGGTGCATTTTATTATGTCTGAATATTTTTTTCATGCCATTGTGTCCCTTTAAATAAAAGCAAATGGTACTGTGATTACCGCTGTTGTCTTTTAGCGGGATGTGCATTCATGTGATATCTTGTGTAAATAATGGTCATGGTCTATATTCCTAAAAGGCATTTAACAAATGGTTAGCTAAACAATCATTATCTCTGAACTTGTGAAGCGAACAGGGAACAATTCTCTGAAAATTCTGAAGAAAAAATAAAAATAACATGTTCCAAATTGATGTATGATCAAGGAGGATTAAAACCAGGAGATGATACTTTGATGAAACAGTTGGTCCAGGACCTTGGTTTCATAGAGGGTGCTAGAGCAGCTGGGACAAAAATTAGGATGGTGCGGTCAGTGCGGTGTATCACTAAGTAGTTTGGGTGAAACTGTGGGATGACAGTGTGCAAATATGTTTTAGGCAATATCTTGTCAACTATTTGGACTTAAAACATAAAATTTGTTGTCAAGTGTGAATGAAGCTGTAAAGTTCTGCTGTGATATAATAGAGGAATGCGTATGATTGAATTCAATATTTTTAAAACTAATTGGATAGGAATTAAATGCTTTTCAGGGAATTTCAGTTGGGGAGTCTCCATGTGTAGACTGCAGGGCAGGCGCGGATCTAGGGAGGGGGTGCACACATCCCGGTAATTCTGCAAAATCTTGCAAAATCAGCCCATTGTGGACAAATTTAGCCTTTCAGCCCCGGTAATTTTGATGTTTTTCAAATCCTGGATCCAGCCCTGCAGGGGGCTGTAGCAAAAACTTGATCCATAAATATGGATGAAATAAAAAGAACACAAAAAGAGCTAAATTTTTGATATGTATACTAAAAACTCAAATCTGACTGTGTAATAATGGAGATACATGACATTTGAATTAAAATTAGGAAATATTTAGCTTCTGTTGCCCTTTAAAGGCCAGACCTGATGTATGTGGGGGGCGCTTTATAAATGGTTCAATGATGATGTTGTTATGGTGATGGTTTGCAAAATAACATACATGATAGCGATCATGAGCTTACAATCTTTTAAGACATGGACAAATGCCAGTCTGCAATTAAAGCCAACACTGGATGAATGCACACTTCGTCACTTCATACCTTCAGAACGAGATGAGTAGGTTATACAGAATCTATCAGATGGGAAAGGTTCAACCTTCCTTCTCATGAAGTGATTATTGTTTTTTATTTAAGAATTGAGCCTGTTCAGTGATTACCCAAATGAACATAATCACAAATCAAATTTTGCATTTCTGTAACAAGTATAGTATCAAATATTTGATTGCCCAGAGTTGATAGTAAAAATATATCATGAGGGTCAATTTTGACTTTTCTATTCTAAAAGACTACAGCATACACTTTAGCTATCAAGCTCTCCGGCGGCATCCAATATTATATAAATCCTGGCAATAGGTAAGCTCAATCTACCATTATTGTAGATTAAAACTAGCTATAAATAACTATACTGTATAACTTCTTCCTGGTTACTACTGCTGGCCCCTGAGTCCTTTCAGTCACAATCTTTACCTTCTCACAGCTAGATAACCTTTCTAACAATAATCATTAACATCATCATCATGCAAAACAAACCTAAGCCCTGTCACTCAGAGTTCACAAAAATACATCATCTACATTGCTCATTTCACATTTATAACTTCATGGGGAATCCCAGATCAAATGTAACAGTTTTTGATCATTAAGCGTAAACAAGTTACTCAGTTTTTAAGTTACATCTTGGGGAATCCCCTTCCACCTCTGTGCAAAATCTATATATAGTTTAAAACAACCGGTGTATATCTCAGCATAGCACTAGGGAATGCCCATTCTGTTTTTCCATAATAACAAGTACTTTTCCTGTGAGAAATCTTTTCTCAATAAAAGTGAGAAAATCAAATTAACTTTAATCCAAAAATGGAGGCTTTATAACACCTCCGTATGAATTGAACCTTTACCAGCCTGATTAATTGGGTTTAATTTGCTGAAAATTTGGACATGTTCATTCACCACAATTGAAAATTGGAGAAAAATCTCTGTTTTAGTAAAAAAGTGACTTTTTACAAACCATTCCACGCTGTCCTCTTCGATAATAACTTTATCCTTTGAACTTTAAAATTGAGTATGTTTGATGCAAGTGGATGGAAATGCATCTGTATGCACTAGCAATCAAAAATCTTTTGCCTCGCCATCAGGTCTAAATTACCGTCTTTGTTTACTTTTCAAGATAATTTTGCACGTTTTCCAAATAGCTTTCGCGCAAAAGTAAAATTAGAGTAAAATTCACCGTGCGATGTGATGCTGCTAGCTTGCTTGACAGTGTGAAATGTACTTAAATTCCTACAGTTAAGAACTGTGTGCTTTTTGTTGTGGGCTTCCAATAAGTCAAAATCGCTTTTTTTAAATCTGCAAAAAATCAGACGGGTTGTCTGCAGTCGATAACTTTTGTTGGTAATGATAGAACACATGTTCCATGTTTAAAATGGCACAAAAAATTGTGAAATTTGGTAAAAACAAAAAGCACTATCCTTGACACCATCCTTAATAGACATTTTCCACTTGATTTACTCTAAGGATGTATAAGCATACAGAGAATATATTGTCCTGTAAATATTTCAGTTCATGGCCTGTATTACTAGATTGTATTCATCTGTGAAGAATGCTTGTATTGTTTGTGACCCAGATACCGAGTAATTGCCTTATTATGCCTCATACGATCTAGGTTTGACTATAATACATGTCTATTTTTGGGGCTAAATCGTTCTCCTATTTGTAAATTACTCCCTTTTGTGTGACATTTGTGGTAATGGAAGTGAATAGAAAAAAAAGCTTCTTTAAGGATCCTTTATTTGTCGGTATAGTTCATCAGTTGAAAGCAATCATGTTTAAGTTGTGGAGGGGCTGAACAAGGCAAAATATTACAGTTCTGATCACTTAAAACTAATTTACCGTCCATGGTTACTAAAAACCCTCAGACATTGGCGTGGCCAGATGGGGGCAAAGGGGCATACCCCCCAGTATTTATTTGTCAGTTGAGACGAGCCCTCCGTTCACCTAAAGATTCAGATCATGGCGCTTGGCAGGCGGATTGCCAGCAAGAATAGGTTTAAGGTTCAATGGTCCACATGCGACAAGTAAATTTAACAAAATCGTGCAAGAATAACCCCTCAGAAGACAAAAGCATATGGCCATGCGTCTTGAAGTGGGGCCTGTTTGCGTTTCGTCTGCAAATTTCAAGTATCACGCATCATTTTGAGCTTAAACCTTTATAACTTCCAAACTATACATGCTAGCATATGAAAAGTAAACATTTTCTGAAAGGAAATTGTCCAATCTTTCCAAATATGCTATTAAAATTGCAGTAGGGCTAGGTCTTAAGCAGTTATTGATCAAAATACTCATGAAAAAGTAGACAAAAAGTGGTATCTCTTCAAAGTAGCCTCGCATCAAACCCAAAGCACCTATCCAAAAAACAAGCATATTTATGCAAACTAGAGGTATTTGCCCATCTAACAAGACTAGTTTGACAGGGATACCCCCAGTAGAACTATTTTCATGATTTTGGGAGCAACGGGTAACGAAATTGGCATAAAAAATATGCATGTATTGCATAAAGTCCTAAAGTCTGTTTAAAGACTTCTTGCAAGTAGCTTCTGCTGAAGCACAATAAAGTATTTGCAAAGTAAATCCAATAACCATTCATAAAATGTAAACATTAATAGGGTTATAACCCTTGTGAAAATTGTTTAACTGTATGACAAGTATGAATTTACAGTGTCGCGTACTCAAATGGGCAGCTCACATATTAAGCATCAACAAGTCATATGGATTAAAGAGAATAACACCAAGTATAATCTAACCACTCTTTAAAGTAAACAATTCATGATTGAATTTATTTTTCTGATAATCAAATACCTCAAGTTAACCTAATTTGCAGTACCGTAGGGGCTTAATGTCCCATCTTTTCGATAGCAGCTTGTCCTCATTCCTCCACTCTGGTTCTTCACTTGATTAATTAAGAATAATTTTAATTATTATTTAATCAAGAACATTCAATTTGGTAATCTTAATATTTATATCTGTAATTGTAGAAGATATAATTAAAAACAGGACAGATTCAAAAAGTGTCTTTTACTGAGTAAAAACAGACTCATTTTCACCTATAAAATTTGCAACATACTGTGTCCCATTTCCTCTGCATCCCAGCTTCTATGTTAATTAATTAGGCATTGGATTGAAGTGTAATTCATTAGTTTGAAGTTTTATCTTATTGAATGGAATGAAGAAACATATTGGGCTGAATAAACATTGTTTTCTCATATTGTAGGTTTATCGTGTCCCATTGTATACTCAATCCCGACTTGTTAATTAATCCATTATTTGATTATAATTTCTTTAATTAGAGTCCCACAACAATATTTATGGTCTCAAATTAAAGGGCAGTTAATTAGCTTTAATTTGATATATAATTCAAATAATTAAATGATTGTTAAGATAAAGACAAACAATAAGAGCCGAAGCTTCATATTCTCCCATAGACTTTACATGGTACCGTGTCCCAATCTCCGTGTCCCAATTGCTCCACCCTCCATCTTCGTTTACATAATTAGTCATAATTTTAATTACTGAAGTCTGATCAAGATAATTTTGGTATCAACTTAAAGCTAACTAAATAGGCTTTAAAATGAGTGCTTACTTGGAAGTATTCAATCACATTTAAGTACTCTAATCATTACAAACATGTTAGATTTCTCTAAAATATGAAACAGCTCCACCCTAGAGCAGGCCCCAATTCAAGACACATGGCCATATAAAACCCAAAATTTTAAAGAGGCTTCACCCCCTGGACCCCCATCTGGGCCCCACCATTCTTCTGTCAGTTCAGATGTGACACTGACTGGCCCCCCCCCCATATCAAAATCTAGCTATGCCACTGCCCCAGCCAGAAGAGCACAGGTCCCTGACTACACTTTAATCCGTATCAATGGTGGGCCTCTTGTACTTTGAACAATGATACGAGTCTAGCAACAGGGTGCAAGAGACAGAATTCATGTCGCTGATGGTCAGGTCCAATTGCAAGTGCCTGTACTTAGCACACTGATAAAGAAGAGAACAATTGCAAACAGACACCAGAAATTTCAGTGGTCAAAGGAAGACCATGCAGCCAAGCTGGTCAGTGTAGTTAGGTCACGCTTTTTGACCCTGTTCAAAATTGTCTCTTTTATTTTTAGAGCAACTCTAGGCAATGGCGACACACTTTTGACAACTGATATAAGTAGGGACATGCAAGAGCTATTATCTCCGCAAAAATCAGAAAAATCCATTGCGGGAATCTTGCCATATAGGCCTACAAGGTCATAATTTGCATGTTATAGCGCCCTCTATACGCTTATTTCCCATAGAAAGACGTGTAAAACTAGATTTTTATGAAAAATTATATTTGCCCGCAATGAAATTTCATCAAATTTACACTGGATGTAGTTAGTGGCATAAATCCTCCAAATTAGTTGTCAAAAGTGTGTCGCCGTTGTTATTTTTTGTTTTATTTTCGTTTTGTCATAATAAATGAGACTTTCAAACAGCTGTGAGGTGTCCTAGTTTCGAAGCTATATACAGCCGCCATACAAAAGCCATCTTTGAAACCATCCTGAGACATTTATCCGTTACCTGAAATATGGAATAATTCTTTAACATTTAACTAACAATTCAAGGATGACTTGGTAGGAATTGAAATGGAACAATACAATTAAAATATTAACCCCTACAAAAAAAGTACAGGAATATTGTATTGATGAAGTGAAGTTCTCGAGTATATACCTACATAGTAGGGTTATAAATGAGAATCCCATTCTATAAGTTTGTGGAAGAAGGTTTGAAGATGTTTTTCTATAGTTTGAAAGGTGCTGAATCAGAACTTTTGGGTCCAACCTCTGGGAAATGTGGGAAACTTAGTAAAATAAGGGGGTAAAATTACTACAGGGGTAAATTTGAAATCAATTCAAAATGTGTTTCAATGTGCACCAATGTATTCATAAGGATTAAAAAAAGGTATAGTTTTTCTATGTTCTGACATTTAGTTAACCAGGTACAGCTCTATTAATGTTCAAGGTCATCCTGGGGGTAAACCTACCCAGTGCGCCGATTGTTGTTGAAACTGGTGTCAATTGTTCGTCTTGTTGCTTATTTAACAATGTTTTCCCTCCCATTTGGTTTCGTAATTAGTGGCAAACCGTAACCAGGGTCTACTAGTCCCCTAAGGGTCATCCCAACAAAACTTAACCTCAAATGGTATACAGAGCTCTGTCACCAAAGAATTAAAATGAATTTTCCGCTTCGTATGACCAGAGCACTTTTGACAACCAGTTTCCACACAAACTGAGCAGGAGATATTTGTTTAAAGCCCAGGATGACCTTGAACCATATCAGGGCTGTAGCCGTTTAACTAAAGGTCCGAACCTGTACAACTATACTTTGTTTAAAATCCTTATAGGGAGACAAATACATTGGTGTCCATTTAAACCAATTTTGACTTGATTTCAAATTTACCCCGTACTAATTTTATCCCCCCCTTGTTTTTATAACTAATTTCCCCCATTTCCGCAGAGTTGGACCTAAAAATTCCTGATTCATCACCCATCAAACTATAGAAAGCATCTTCAAACTCTTCCCCAAAACTTCTAGAATGGGGATTCTCATTTATACCCCTATCAATCATTCAACTTTATTTATTCACGGAAAACACAATCACCAGAGTTGTTTTTTCACTGAGGGCCGTGGAGGCACCAGAGATATAATATATAAATACATGTTAAAACCCAAGGTACATGTAACTTGCAATGGTGTATTGGGTAATGTCATTACATATGTAAAGCAGTATTGGTAAAATTGTTTGAAAGTGAGCTTATAAGAGCTATTAGGTTTTGGCAAATTTTAAGTTTAGATTTAAAAATGTTTAGAGAAGATGATCTCTGTAATTCATAATCTAATTTGTTCAATTCAATGGCACTACCACGGTAAGAAAGACTGCGTTTTTTATAATCAGTTCTCGGTTTGGAATGTGAATATTGCTTAAACTTCTGGCGAAAATTATAGTTGTTATATTGAATGAAAAAAGATCATTAAGACAGAATGGGCCAGTGTGATTAAGACTTTATATGTTGATATTGCAGTTAAAAACTTGCCTATTTGAAGTGAAGCCAATTAAGTTCATTAAGAACAACAGCACTGGGTGTGCCCCATGTTGCACCACAAATAATCGAGCTGCCCCTATTTTGAATTGTTTGGAGACGATTTGCAATAGTGAGACCGCAATTTCCCCAAACTCATGTTTACCATAATCAAGATGGGGTAGCACAATAGCATTGTAAACGGTTTTAAGAATGTTACAATGGCAATTCGTTACATTTCTTGACATGTATAATCCTTTCAGGGCCTTCTTACGTAAATTCTCAATATTCTCATTCCAAGGGGTCTCAGAATTTTTTTTTCCTCTATGAACACCATATATTTACATTTGTTTACGTAAATTAACATTATTTAAATATGAATGCTTTTAGGTAACTAATGAATTTACCGTACTAATTCTTGTTTTGAACCTATGATCATAAATTTCATATTTATAAATTTAAACTAATTTATTGGATTTTAAAACCAGTTGTGAATAGAATCAGATCCTTATTTTACATTCAATTATGTCATCAAGAGATTTTGATGCATATAATAAAGCTGTATCATCAGCATACCTAGTACATTTACAGTGGGGACACCGCATTGGGTAAATCATTAATATAAATTAGTGCAAACCAAGAGGCCCATCTATTGAGCCTTATGGCATACCGCAGAAAGTATTTTTGACATCGGATTATATACCATAATGACCTGTGAATTGAGTACGATAACTAAGATAAATTAAACAAATTAATTACATATTAACTTGCACCATATAATTTAGTTTATTTAATAGAATTTCATGATTTACGGTGTCGAAGGCTTTCTTGAGATCTAGCTACAAGCCCATGATTTAAACCCTCTCATTGCATTATACCATTTCATAACATTATATAGTGCATTGCGGTTGAATAGATGGACGAAAGCCTATTGATTATTACTAATTAAATTATTATCATTGAGGTATTTGTTAAGAATTGGTCAATCCGCCCTTTCAAATAACTTAGACAATACAGGAAAATTGATATTGGCCTATTAATTGGCCTGGACTGCAGGTCTCCTGTCTTAAACTGGAATTATACACGGGCCCTTTTCCAACGGTTTTTGGAAAAGTGCAACTGGTGAAAGAGTCTTAACCAATACCGTAAACCCTCGGGTATAAGCCCACCACCTTCGGTTATAGCCACTCCCCATTTTTAAAGAAAATACAGGAGCTAGCATACCCTCGGTATAAGCCCAGGTGGTCATTTTAGCATTCAGGAAATAATGTTGGCATAATTACCCAAACAAAATCACAATTTTTAAAACTTAAAAATGATATCTGTGAATAATAATGCCTTGCAAATGTAATTATTGTAATTTTGTATCCTGATATTTGCTCCCAAGTTCTAACCCCTCCCGGGTATAAAAGCCCACCCTATTTTGAAGTAAAATCTCCTTTTAGGGGGTGGGCTTATACCCGATTGCTTACGGTGTTAAAATAGGTGTGATAACTGGTGGAGCTATTTTTAAGAGTCTGGAATGAATGTCGTCACATCCGTAGCCTTATTATCAGTATGAAGATAAATATTTAAACACATAATCACAGGTATCATGTACAAAATTAACAAGATCTGATTAGTATACATATCAGCATTCACATAATTTACAAATATCAGTTGACGGCGTGTCAATTTTAGAGCTGCTAGTTTAATGCCATAACTTGAACAAAATACGAGTTTTTATGAGTGCATTGGCAATATCTTTAGATTATTTTAATTTACAGGTCCTATCTGTATTCAGAACAGTGCTATTGAATGTTTAGGTTTAGAAGGAATACATTTCTAAGTTCTCCCAGGTTTTCTCTTATGTTAATTTTTATTTTCAGCAATACCTTTATTATCAAATCTGTTTTACCTTTTGCGAATTAAAAGCATACAGTTTTTCAGCAGCACGAATTCCTTCCACTGAATAGGATCAATTGCCTGATTTAATAGCTGATAATTTAAGTTTGTCACTAGCAACGCATAGTTTAATATATTATCATTTACCAAGGTGCTACTTTTCTTCCGAACACTCTGCTTTTTTAGAGGAGCGTGTTTATTGATAACATCCACACAGTTTTTTTTTCAAATATTGCACACTGTGTTAACATCAACCACTGCATGAATACATGCCAATGATTATTTTCAAGGATGTCTGAATAATGCCCTGCTCATCAAATTAGCATAGGAACAAACATTTTATATTTATGATATTGCTTATTGTATCATATGATTATATACTTATTATTATTTTTGTTTTTTACTCCAGATACATATTCCATAGATGATCACTAATGCCGACATGACTAACACCTAATCAGAATATTTTTCTGAGTTTAGAAACAATACAAAGTCAATTAGTGTAGCACTGGATCTGTAATTCTATATAGGGGTGGAGTATTGATTATTTGATTAAGATGAAAACTTTTACATATATCAATGAGTTAAGAGTATAACAGTGTGGTGTGGAAACACTACCACGTAAGACACAATTTAAATCAACCTAATCAACATGTAAAATCTTTTGCTCAGTTCAATGAGTGTAATATTCCCATTCAGGGGGTTGAATGGGTCAATAGGTGGTTCCGGGTGGCCTTCCCCATATATTCAATAAATGGTTTTCATTTGTGAGGAGTGATTTCAACTATAAGGATTTCAAGCATGTCAGAGATCTAAGTCTGTTCTAATTAGTGAGAAACATTACGATAATTAAAAGCTACTGACCACCCGACGAAAACATCTTCATTGTAAGATGTATGTGCACTGTTTCTATCCATGTCTATACAAATAAATAGTCACTAATAGTGAATATCATTATCATCAATATTATCATCCAAGAAAGGTTTCCAGTACAACACTTTAGAAGCCAATCCCAAACAGGGTTGTAAATCCTGATTTAAGTAGATTATGATTTAACCCCTAACGGAGACCCGTGCTAGCAATTTCATGGGCTTCACAAAGCAAGGATATTAGTGATACAGTTGGCAATACTGACCTCCATCGGCAAACTTGTGTGGCCAGATCAGCTGATGATCGGGTTGCAGGTTCATTGAAAAATGGCGCGAGGCGAGACATTATGGATAGAAATCTAGAACACGCTCTGCGCTCAAAATTGCTATGTCTCCCTATCTTCAGGCAATTGGTTCAACTTCCAAGGTGCTAAAACACTGGATCCGCTGGAAGCAAATCGGGCTAGAAGTTAGTCCAAAGTTCGGGTTTAAAGTGTTAAGCTTTTCTTCCCCAAGTGAATGACAATGGGCACTACTAGCCATAGAAAATCAGAGTAGTGCAGACCAAGCTAGGGGCATCATTACTGGCCTAAGACCAGCGAGGTCTTCACTATGAGCACAGCAGAAACCCCATCTCTGCTGGTGACCTTGAAATGCTATCTGTTGTACAACCCAGTGAAGCATTGATTCAGGGGTCTTGGACCCATTTGGTGTTTATACGCTCTTGAATTGTGGAGACAGAAGGGGGGATGGAAAAGTGTGAAATGGGGGGGGAGGAAAGGGGGATATCAAAGATTTGGAGATTTTTTTTAATAAATTTTTGCCACCATATCCTTACACATGCAGTTTTATTCTGTTGAGCTGGCTGCCAAATTCATACGGTAGGCACAATGCAAATTCTTTCCCACCCAAAAAATGATGGTTAGAACGAGTTTGGTTGGTTTATTCTGTATTGAAATGCGGGGTACACGATTTGGCACTCCACTCCCAGAGGTTGGACTAAAAATTTCGGATTCAGCACCCATCAAACTATAGAAAAGCTCATTCCAAAACATTCTTCCCCAACTTTAGTGTGATGAAAAGAGAGTAGAGGGGATTTTTGCTCAAATACACTCCCATCACAAAATTAAAGGACATGACAACAAGAGGGTGCTGCACCACTTTTTTCTTGGACCGAAGCGCAAAAATATTTTCATTCACATTGAGATAGGTATAATAGAATACAAAGAAACCCAGCCCTAATGCAAAAGAAAAAAAAAAAATGACCCATTTATAGCTCACTCCTACTGGTCTATTAAATTTTATTACAACTCCTTTAAATGGCTCTCCTACGTGCCACATAATTAGAGAGTGTCGTTTTTTCTTATTCACCATGTCCTATCCTGTGACCTAGGGCATCGCCAGGGTAAGACAATCATTAGGAGGGGCGAAACAGCATAGGGGGGCGATAACAGTACAAAATGAACTCCATTTTGGTTAAAACAACCCTAATTTTTGCGCAATTTATGGTAAAAATCCCGTTTTTTCAAATTTGAAACTCTCGGGGAGGGCGGCCCCCCCCTGCAACCCCCTGGCGCCGCCACTGACTGTTGACCGGTCTGAACTTTTAATTCTGGGAGAGTGATTGTCTTTGGTGGTGAAGTACTGTAACCATTTATGAACTAAAGCAAATTTTACATTTGAAACCAAAAGGACACACATATTGAAGTGGATTATAATAGAAACATCTTGTTACAGAACCTTGCTTGAAAGTTGAACTTAGTCAACACTATTCTATACACTGTAGCCAGATAATTAATGAATAGTTCTGTAGCCCTCCCCTCCTCCTTTCTGGGTTGAATATACACATATAGACTTGTTGAAGTGTTGTCTTGTGCTATGACCAGCAGGATCATCAGTTGATCTGCCACCTGTCGTAGGGGATTTTTATCTTTAAGCCACCAATCAATACTCCTTCGAGATGGAACCAACAGTGCAAAAAGATACAACCTACCGCCGGTGAGCAAAACATTGTTTGTCTGCTCTAGTGATTTGGAATCTTGTTGCTGCTCCATCCAAACTGCAAAGTCTCCTTCTCAGAGAACCAACGCATACTAAAAAGGGTAGTGATGCTATTATTAAACAGCAGTTGGCCCCCTTAATACCATTTACTATAGGGTTATGTATTCACTTTAGAGGGTTGGATTCATATATCGTACACTTAGTGACAACAAAAAATATTTCTCAAACTTTCCTGGGACAAAGTGCCTTAACCCTTCTAAGTGCTGGAATTAGGGATGTTTAGTTCTAAGGCTATAGCCTGAATGTAGGCCTGCTAGTTACTCAAAAATTTTTTGCAATTTATTTATTTTCAGCCGTTTTGGAGCCATTTAGGCCTAAATTCAGCACTTTTTCAGGACGTTCAGGCTTTTTCTCTTAAGGCCCTCTTACATCCATGTGGAATGCCACTAACCCTGCCAACTGGTGTTGAGAATATTGACTAGTAATGTGTGCTAACTGTGGAATGATTATTATTTCCCACTTAAAGAAGATGATGATGATTGATGACCAGTAAGAACTATTGTTCCTTTGATTTGTACTCTGGAGCCAAATCCATGAAGATCCTGATTCGCAGACTTCAGCCTGCCCTGCTTATTGATCTGATCTCCACTCCTATCAAATCCTAGATCATGTAGCCACTTCTGAATAAGATGGATGCAATATAGACCACGGGCAGGCCCAACTTCCAAACTTCCCCAACGGGACGGTCAATTCGCCAATGACTGACTCTCCCCCCCCCCACACACACACATGCATACATACACCCCCCCCCCCCACACCAAACACCACACACCATCCAACCCACACACACACACACACACAACAAATGGACACTCTTTTTCACTTGTCTAATATTTGAAATTTTATACAGCTCCTTTTGGTGGGGGGGGGGCCTTTTCGGAATTTGTGGGGTTTTATTGGAATTTGGTGGGTCTGCCCCCCACCGGCCCCCTCCCCGGTTATGGGCCTGCTGAGTCAGTCAGTATGGTAGAGGGGGAGCAAGCGGCAGCAATTGCTTTTCTTTCAGATGCAAGCCTTATTGCAAGATTGCACTAAGTCCACCCACTTGAAAAGTGGACTAATACGCCGCAGTCCGTCCCTCTTACTCTATTCCCTTCCCCCCATGCTCGCCTCCCCTCGCGTAGTCTATCCCGTTCCGACCCTGCTTCTCCTCCCCTCCTCTCTCCCATCCGACTTCACCGCACTTCCCTCCGCTTAGCCCCTCTGACCCCTCGCTCACCTCCCCTCCCTACTCTCCCTCCCTCTTCTCACTCTCCGGGGGTTCCACCCCCGACCCCTCCCCACCCCCCCGCGCTTCCATTCTATACGGACTATAGAAAAATCTATTACCTTGCTTTTCAAAGGGGGATATTGCACGGTGACCACCAACTGTTGAAGTGAAACTTTCTATTGCACAGCACAATTAATTGGATTGGCACAAATTTAATCACCCTTCAGAAATATTAATTACAAGGCTTATATACTGCAAACAAATTTCACTTATAAACGAAACAAAACTATAGTTAAAAATGCAAGGCTGTACCAAAATCATGAAAATAAAAATTACTTATCGGAAAAAGTCAACGGTATGGATCATTATGTAGGCATTCTTAAAAACTTTACGGGGTTCTAACATGAAAAATAAAATACATTAAAAATCTAGTAATGATTTGTTTCCACTTTACAACGATTAATAGGTTTTAGTATTGGCTATGATAAATCACTGCCTAGTTTTTGCCGGAAATTTCTGCGAAAGAGGTTTGTATATGTTGGTTTCATGCATATTATTAAATAAGAAAATAATAGCGTCGTGGTGAGCATTATTATTTTTAAAGGCCACACCTCAGAATTGGGAAAAAAATATAATTGTTTTTAATTTCTTTTTTTTTTTTTTTAAAAACTTACAATAAATAATAAAATATAGGTCTACTAAAAAATAGAGATCTTCATCTAAAAAATTCCAATTCCAAGGTTGAGATGAATCACATTTTTAGTTGTGCTGTTAGTAAGCATCCCATAGTTGTGATTCTCTCCATGAAGGAGATGGATTAGGGTGTGCACCAAGCATTATTGTTATGCAAAAAACATGATTAGTTAAAAACAGTTGAGGGCTGCCATCCTCGGGAAACCTCTAGTCACGAGCAAGGGTTTGCCATTATGGTGAAACAACTGCATTTTCAGACCCCTGATTTCAAATTAAACCCCTGTACTATCCAAGTATCCACTATTGAGTTACATAATGCTCAATCTACCAAGGACACAGTTCGTCAGTGATACGTTTTTGTACATACATTGACCTGTTGAACGGACCCTTGTGCTGATCTGGGATCATATCCCCCCTCCGTATATCATACCCAAAAAACAAGGGTTGTGTATATTTTCTAAATACGTTGGTAAATGGAAGCTACTGAACTGCGCAAGGGAATGAGATTTTTACTAGACTCACTAGCTCATAGTTTATAGTACCTACATTATGCCCATCTTTTGGCAATACCGGTTAAGTTGTATTTGGTGAGGTTGTGTGGTTGTGAAAATTTCTTCATTCATTGGGTGGGGATCATTAAACTACGGGCAGGTATGTTGAAAAGGTTTGAGCACCCAGACAAACTTTCAACGGACTCTGTTAATGATTTCATGCACCATTGTGCCATGGTTATGAGTATTGAAATAATTATCCCCTTGTCGTAGGCTATCAATTGTTGATGTACAGTAGACATCTGGCGTTTTGTGACTTGCTATGGAGAGCAGGTGGAGGTAGGGGGACGGGTCACTGCCGGAAATGGAACACATTGAACGTATCGAATGTATAACAGGTTGATGCTAAATACATAACAAACCAAACAACTGCATCTGACAAACAAATGCGTGCATTAGAAATTATGGATGCACAGAGCATCTTTGAATACAGTATACCTAACAAATGCCCGATCGCCCATCAATGCCGAAGTGATGAATAGTGAACAGGCCAGTAACGGGGGACCATTAAGGTCAAACAAAATAGGCTGGCTCCTTGCTGAATTCCACATTAGTACTATTCAGACTCCGACGGACCGGGAGCGTAGGTTAGAGAATGAGAATTTTGTCAGGCATATATTTTTAGGGGACATCTAGTTCTCTTCCTTAACGTTCATTAGACCCCCCCCCATTCACAAAATCACAATTTTTAATTTACGATCTCTGGGACAGACATTTAAACCTTACGTTAACTGTACGTTTTTAAAAAAAAATAAAAAAAAAAAATAAATGCCAGATTATATAGCGCTTTATACAATTAAGTCTCAAACGCCGCTTTACATTTATTCCGCTTGTCATTGATAAATCACACTTTTCACATATTGAAAATTCGGCAGCCAATTATTAACGGAGCATCAGTATGACTACCCCTAACAGCTTCCCCTTTCACACCGGGGTAAGTGAGACAAGCGACGATTAAGGTCGTGCCCAGGGGACACAACACGTTGGCCCAGCGGGGCTCGAACTCAACAACTATTGGTCATGAGTCCTGCGCTTTTACACTAGACCACACGTGCTCCACGTGCATGACTCATACGTTACGCATTATTTGTTTATCGGTACATATGCATCGGTTCTCATACATGGTGGCGGTCGCAACTGTTAGCTTATTTCAAAACTGTTTAATGGTAGAGCCAACTTCACTTTGCTGTGTTAAAAATGTTAGCAACACCATATTGAATATGGTGCAAAAATACCTGTGACCTTATCTTTGCGACGGTAAACTTTATGTGAAAAAACCACAGGCCGACATGATTTTGGATGTCGAAAGAAATCATTTTTATAAGAGGGTCGCCTGGCCAACGCAATGAGTATAGTGAATTTTCCATGCTGTCTGAGGTTACACAGTTAATGGTCTGGGCAAGGAACATTGTTTTGTGTGTGAGTGTGGGTGGGTGTATCGGGTGGATGTCTTTGTGTATGCGCCTACAAAAGCACATTGTGGAGTGTTTTAATAGCTAAGAAATGATTAGTCTAGAAGATATGGTAACTAAAAAAAATAGTTAAACTTTTAAACTAAAAAGTAGTTTTAATAGAGCAAAAAATAAAAATGTTTCAAATTTGTTATAAATATGTTTCCAAATTAACGGTGCAACGAGAGATTTAGACACCCAAAATATCGTATAATAATAGTAATTTCATAAGATTTGACTCTCAAATAGATGTATTACTGGTATTTGACTACAGAATGTCTTAAAATAGGGAAAAGGGTGATATGATTTGCTTATATTTTCAATATAAAACATAGGCTGAACTTCGTATTTGCTCCTAACAAAATTACAATTCAAAATTTGGTACCAAAGACACATTTCTCAGCCTAATCTTTTAGATGGGGATTTATTGATGAAACCCTTACCACAGGGCACAAATCAGGACTTGCAATTTTTTAGGACACCGATATGTGAAATCCTCGTGCTCCTTTAAGTGATGTCAGTAAGGGTGCATTTTATTATGTCTGAATATTTTTTTCATGCCATTGGGTCCCTTTAAATAAAAGCAAATGGTACTGTGATTACCGCTGTGGTTTTTAGCGGGATGTGCATTCATGTGATATCTTGCTGTAACTAATGGTCATGGTCAGATCGAAAAGGCATTTAACCAAATGGTTAGCTAAACAATCATTATCTCTGAACTTGTGAAGCAACAGGGAACAATTTCTCTGAAAAATTTGAAGAAAAAAATAAAAATAACATTTTCCAAATTGATGTATGATCAAGGAGGTGAAACCCAGGAGATGATACTTTTATGAAACAGTGTTCGGACCTTGGTTGTATAGAGGGTGGGAGCAGAGGGACAACAATTAGGATGGTTGCAGAAAAAAAACAAAAAAAAAAAAAAAAAAAAAAAAAAAAAAAAAAAAAAAAAAAAAAAAAAAAAAAAAAAAAACTCGTGCGGTGTATCACTAAGTAGTTTGGGTGGAAAACTGTGAGGAGACAGTGTGCAAATGGTTTTAGGGGCAATATTTGTCAATAGTTGGACTTAAAACAAAAATTTGTTAAAGTGTGAAATCTGTAAATTTCTGCTTTGAGATATATAGGAAATGCGATGCATGCAATTATTTTTACAACTAAAATGTATGGAATTAAATGCTTTTCAGGGAATTTCAGTGGGGAGGTCTCCTGGTAGACTGCAGGGCCGGTGCGGATCCAGGGGAGGGGGCGCACACCTCCCGGCAATTCTGCGAAATCTTGCAAAATCAGCCCATTGTGGACAAATTTAGCTTTCAGTCCACCCGGTAATTTTGACGTTTTTCAAATCCGGGATCCGCCCCCTGCCGCGGGGCGGTAGCAAAAACTTGACCATAAATATGGATGAATAAAAAGAACACAAAAAGAGCTAATTTGATATTATAATAAAACTCAAATCTGGAATGGTGTAATAAGGGGGGGGGGGGAACGATACATGCATTTGAATGAAACTTAGGAATATTTGCTTGTTGCCCCAATAAAGGACAATACCTGGATGTATTGTGGGGCGTCTAAATGGTTCAGTTGAGTCTGTTATGGTGATGGTTGCAAATAAACTACTATGATAGCGTATCATAGCTTACCATATTTAGACATGGAAAATGCCAGTCTGCAATTGAAAGCCACATGGATGAACGCACCTTCGCACTTCATACTTCAGACGAGATGAGTATACAGAATCTATCATGATTGGAAAGTAACATTCGAAAGTTTGATGTTAGCCTATAAATATATAGGCTATTGTCATAACGTAGCATTAGAGTAGGAAACCCAATACTATCTCATAAACTAGTCTCTCCTGTCTTGTCCAATTCTTTTGAAACTCGCACGTATGCAAGTAATTGATCTTTCTTTGAAAAGTTATGTTGTGGATTTTGAAATTCGTAGAAGTTTGCGTTTTTGGGGATTGGTCGGCCTTTTGTGTTTTTGGCATGAATTTGTTGGTAGGCAAAGATTATGCTGAATTGTATGTTGTCCTACAATGTGGTAGATGCTTGCTGTGTGAAAGCTGAAACCCATGCATTATCATGCTGGCTGGAGGCATGGCATTGGCAGCTAGTCTGATAAACTTCGCAAGTATTCATGCTATCTAGGTATAGATGAAAGTTATGTTATCAACTTAAATTAGCACTCAAGTCATTTTCATCTTCTAGGACTCAAGTGTGGGAGATAGTAGCTGAACAATACTTTGTTAGTTGAAAACACCCTCTGCTGCTATCCAAGCTATGTGCAAGGGTAAAATGTAACCAATGTTATTCTGGGTAGCTTGCAGCCTTGTTGGTTGGTCTATATATATGACATTGTGAGCTATTGTGGCTTGATACATATTACTGAAATGTGAAAAATTGCGTAGACTCTCAATATTTTTTATGGTTAAAAAGTGTTAAAAACATAGTCTAGTATCATAAGGGGGGTGAATTAGTCTAACTTGAAGTGTCATTGGTTGAAATCGGGTGTATATTAGTTGAGTTACATTGGTAATTTTGTTTAAAATGTTGACCACGTTACAATACTCTCTTTTACCAAACACCTCATGTTGACCTTGACAAAAAAAGCAGGGATTGTCCTAGTACGGAAATAGACCAGTTAACAGCAATGTTTGTAACACGTTAGGGCCTGGTACTCTTGAAATAGGTGGCCTGATGTACCCATGGGCAATTGGAATATGTGGTTTTAATAACTGGGCAATAACGTTCGCAGGCTGGTCGCGGCAACAAAAGGAAGTGACCTAGGATGTTAACGGGTCTATTGACACCACAGTAAAATAACCACCTGTTGGACCAGCATATTATCTTGCCTTATGAATTTTTTTTAGAAACCACCAACATGGATCGGCGTCAAGGCTATGCTGTGTGGAATTGACCATATGCATGGGAACAACATGCTGGGTATTGAGGCCTTGAGAAAAGTAATTACTTGGTATAAGCCTTCATAATGAGTGATGCTACAATATTATAAGAGCGGTCATTTGACAAAAAGTGATTGAGAGTAAAACTTAATGCAAAGTTACAGAGACTGATGAGATTAGGGAATAAACCAGGAGTGAAGAAGTTAGGAGGTACTCGAACTTACAAGTGTGGAAAAGGATTCACAGACGATGACGACACCCCTATATGCGCACGGAGCATGCTCCATTAGGTCATCTTGCCGATTAATGGAAAGACTTAACTAAATACCATTTCTAAGCCTACATCATTTGAAGTGAATTTCCATATCAATTAAATGAATTTACAAAACAAAAACAATTACATTATTAAGCTAATTAATGGGCTATATTTTTGTGAGTTCACATCATACTAATAGTTAAAGTAAGTATGACATATGAAGAACCAGTTACTTGTGCAATGATTAAAGGAGGCATTTGTCTTATCGTAAATATACATGAAACTTGTCAATTTCAATCCCGGCCCTGGGGATCCCAGGACTAGCGGGGACTTAGACGGGAATGTACATTTGTTCAGTGGACACCCCGCTTTGTCCCCGCTAAAGTGCAAGAAAATCCCGGCTAGCGGGCTTACATTTTGGTGTCGCCTGCTTAAGGCAGGAAGACACATTAGGGATACTTTGTCCACTGTGTTGTTGATCTGATTGTTGATGATGTCTGTTGGATGTCTGGTGTGAAAAGGGTTAACATTTGATGCTAATATCCACATACTTGATGGATTTCAACCATACTTGGGTCACAGGGGGGCAACATGCATGCATTTTGTTTTTACCCCAAACTCTTAGATAGGGGACGTTGAGGTCACAGGTCAAATTGCCAGGTCAAAGGTATGACGGTCAAGTGTTAAAATAGGCTGAAAATGTAAAATGCTCAATGAAAAGTTGACGTTCAATTTTTAACAAATTGAATCATTGGGTGCAACATGGGACCCTATTGTTGATGAGGTCAAAGGTCAATGCCAAGGTCAAAGGTCAGGTGAGGTCAAGTCTGTAAAATAGGCTGAAATGTAAAATTGAACTCATATGAAAAGTTTGAAGTTCACTTGGAACCAAACTTGAAATCATGGTGCAACATGGGATCCTTCATTTCGTTGATGAGGTCAAAGGTCACATATCAAGGTCAAAGGTCATGTGAGGCATCATTCACTAACCGCGACGGGCAGGCGCACAATGGTCCGAGGACCGATGTATTTTTTGTACATCCCACGCTATGTCCCGGCCCCTATAGGGGCTTCGGTGTGACAATCCCAGTATATTCTCGGCCAATGGGGGCGGGGGGACCTGCTGTACAAGCCTGTACAATCCGGCTCGGTACGGCTTGACGGACAACAGGTCTTGCTATAGAAACAATGTATCATAGTACCATTTTGGATCGCCGGAGTGTCAGAACGAGGCCGAAATTCACAACACGGAAGTTGAGAAACCACCTCGGTTAGTTGGTTTGTTAAAAAAAAATCCACATTATCCACGGCGATATCCAGACCACTAAATGATATAACTGGACAAGTTGTATTTTAGGGGCCTGGAAAAAAGGAAAAATTTAGTATTTTAATTAAAAGTTCTAATACTCACTGGATACCAATTATGAGAAAAACAGTAGTTGGGTAAATTTTCAAATTAAAAAGACACGTTATTAAATATTTGATTGAAAAACATTGGTTTTGCTTGAACAAAAAAGTTAACCATTCCAAGATCTTAATGCCCAAGCCAACCAAACCAAAAAAGAAATAACTGAAATAAAAAATTAAAAATTTTACTTAAATCTTTTTCACATTTCCAAATAAAAAGGAAATTTAGGGGCAAGTAAAATAGATTTTTTATATTTTAGATTGGTTCTTAAATGTATAGATCCCATTACACAGGAGCCTGGACAGGCGGTACTCTTGTGGGAACGGCGCGGCGGTTCAAAAAAAAACTCGCCAAGGATCCCGATAAAATGGAAATTGAATGGGAAATATTAAACCTGCCAAAAAACAAGTTCGGAAATCACAGATACAGTTTAATTTATTCATATTGGAACATGCGGCAGTTCGAGACGTATTTTGAGCAACAAAGTATTTCATGAGCATATTTCCATATCGATTCATATTTCATTTCATATTAAAATGCCTGTGTTTATGACATGAAAGAAATATTCTGGCATTTAGCACAGAATCTCAATAGCTTTCACGACCTATGGTGATTTCTTGAATTAAAAAAACTTTAGTAATTCTGGTGATCAGTTGATTTAATTTTTTAACATTTGAAGGCGAGATGTCACTGATAGCATGGTTTATGATGGTGTGACACATGTGTTACAGTCCCCGCTTATGTCCCAGCGGAGCTGGGAACTTTGTTGTTACCTCGCTAAGTCCCAGTAGCATCAGTGATTTGTCCCGACAGGGCGGGGAAGAAGTAACGTACATTCCCGGCCGTCCCGGCTAACTTCCCGGCTTAGGGGCAATACTTTTTTGTACTTGCCCGGCTATGTCCCGGCACATACCCGTTATGTTCCCGCGGACCCCAGGGCCGGGAGTTATTGAATTGACAAGTGCATAATAAAATGACATGTTTGCGTATGTCAGTTTCAGGTGTGAAATTATACTTGGGTATTGCATTATAAAAGATGCCAAACAACACCAGCTTAAAAAATGGAACGACCTTTTCTGAAAACTGTAACGTGTCCTTTAAATAGTAATAGTTACTAGTTATATATATAACTTCATGGAGCTGGACAGCGCACGATCGTGTTGAAAAAACCCCATGTGAGATCGGACGGATTCGAGCCGGCGACCTTAGTATTAAATGCACGGACGCTCTAACCGACTGCTATCAAGCTGGGTCGGCAGAAGAGCGATAGATTCATCGATAGGTGTTAGGTTCGATAAGGGCGTCTCCAGGGAAAGATTAATATTTATATATACCATTCTTGTCTAACGGGAGAACTACGGAGTTTAAATTCAGTAATTAGTACTAGGAAAACAGTGCAGTAAAGGTACATTAAAAAAATACAGGAAATAAAATTAAGAACAACCAGCCCTGATGGGCCTCCTTAAAAAGCTAATTTTATGTAAATAAAGCAATGGAGAAGGGTGCAACAACCATTGTCACCTATGCAAAGTGTTCCGATCTGCACAAATCATCTCACCAGCCTAATTTCCGTCAGGCCGTACATTCATAGGCAGAGTGTCCTTTACGGATCTTCGTGTTTACACTTGATCTGGCAAAGTTGTAGTGCAATTGGTAATGTTTTAGTGAGGTTCCAAAAAACTTTGTCCGGGCTGGTACTCGTTGAAGTGTTCACAGACTTCAAAGTACCAAGTTAACCGCTTTGAAGTCCTGAGGAACCACCCCAGCTTAACCTTACTAGTCGGCTTATCAGCAGTCCATCTCAACTACTTGGTGGATGGATCACTCATCTTCGCTGCACTGCCATCTTAGTGGTATAAAACTCTGCTCCCAACTATGGTGCGGGTTATTATTTTCTGTTTATAGATGCATGTGTGAAAAATCAGTGGCTCTTGAACTGCCAATTCAGTGTCATGAAGTGCACTTCCAGGATATCCCAGTGATTTGCTCAATAGAAACAATCGCCCCAACTCAACAAACCGGTCTTTTACACAGCATACCCCTCCCTCGAGGAGTTATACTATGTTATTGGAATACTGAGATGTCGGCCGTAGAAACCTCGTATAAGAGCGATTATATTCAGCATGAACCATTCCTGTTATCAAACCTTGTTTGCATCCCAGGGTTTGCACATGCCGCTTTTACGCAATCCATTTATAGGTGCGGCCACCCCCCCCTCTGGTTGTTCAGTTCTTGCGTGTGGGCAATGTGATCGTGTGGAAGTTGTGTGATTGTCATAAAATAGATTTAAATATCAGTATTGTGATTCTTTCCTTTTCTAAAAGTGGTGAAGGGGAGAGCTATGGAGATTTTCTTAACTGAAACTTAACATGTTCCCACACTGCGGTATGTAAAAACTCGTTTTAATATGCTGTCAGTATGAAATTCTATTGCAATTCAAGCTTCATTCACAAGCATATTAGAAACCCACCCCTGATTTTTATTTTATATATACCCCCTCTCTGTGTAACTGATCTTTTGATTGTAACACGTTGTGCAACGTACTATTCAGTACTATTGAAGTAAATGTGTCCCAACCTTATGACTTCTGGTGACTGGTGTTGTTTCGTACGTTTGCTTACCCCTTCTATCGTTCTGTCCCCCGCCTGTAACCAGAGATTTGTTGCTACTCTCACACCCCCCCATTTCACATTGTGGGCACTTCGCCCCCCTGTACACATGTAATTGATACTCTCCAAGACCATGGTCAGATCATCCATTACTGTCAATGAACTGAGAAGTAACAAGTGATGGTGGGTGTCATCCATCAAAAGTTTTGGTTATGGCTGCATAGGAATGAATTCCTAGAGGTACTATACCAGTCCTTAATTCTGAAAATAAATTGAACCAGAGGACTGGTAATGTACAGAGACAACACACCCACACTCGGTGAATGACTGTGATATTCTGCCAATCATGCTTGCACACTATGCTAGAGGAACTTGTAATGTTGTGGCTTTTATCCACTCCGATTTATACCATCTTCGATGAAAAATAAGATTTTGCATGGCTGTAACAAGTATAGGGATTCCTAACATACCTGCCAATGTTCGCCAAAAGCAACCTAACAGGGACAAAATAGGATGTTTTAGTCATTAAGTGTCCGTAGGACACGTACTATACACGTATGAATGAGAGATTTGTTCATGAAAACTGCCGTTTTCTTCATTTTCAGTCAATCTTCAGTTGGAAAAAGGTAACATATGAGAATTATACAGGCTTATTCTTCACTTTAAGCTACTTCTGCAAATTTTCAAATATTTGACTCTTTCGACTGAATCACTGATAGTGTCTTTAATGATGGCAATATTGCAACATGTGTTTGGTTCCCTGAACCTTGCACTGTGTTACTTGAAACAGCCCAAATTCTCACACTCCAACCAGTCATAAGTGGCCTTACAAAACACACTGCTATCTCAGATTGTATTGAGTTTCATCCCAAAATGCACCCAGTTTTGGGACATTTAACCTCAATGTCATGTGATGCAAGCTGGGATTCCAAAATCCATTCTTAAAGGGGACCTATCATGCAAGTATTGGTGGCGCTTTAACGTCCATGTTACTGTGATTTTAATAAAGTGACACCCTTCCCGGTTTTGCTGAGATCATAAACAAAATTGTATTTAATGTGCATTTTATATGTGAACAATAATATATAAGGTATTCAATGGAAATGAGATTTCCAGATAAGAAGCGCCCCCAATTTTTTTCGAACCCAAGTTTTTTGCATATTTGGGAATGCTTTCCAAGATTAGAGCACACCTGAAGGATACCAGCCGAAACACCGTCTTTATGTAATAATATGATGATTTAGGAGGTTCTGTCATTTCCACGACAGAAAGTCAAGCACAGAGTTCTATGAGGACTTACGTTAGCGGGCAAGTTCAAAACCAAGGTTTACTGTTTTCTTTTGTACTTGTCTGTACAATAAACCTTCGAAACGTTTTGGTAGGTGGTATACAATCGATTATGGGCAATTGAGAGAAATTGTATTCCTAAAAAATATCCTTTCCGGTCACTTTAAAAGAATTTGTTGTTGTTTTGAATGACATCTTATTATAGGCTACTGCATTTCATGTGCTCTGGTTTTATTACGAATTGAGCTGTTCAGTGATACAACAAATCAGAAAATAATCAAAAATCAAATTTTTGCATGTCGGTAACAAGTATAGCCACAAAATAGTGTCGTATGGACATTTTTCTACAACATTTAATTGAATCGGACAGACCATTTTATTTTTTCCCCCTATTTTGCATTAATAAAACTTTGTCATTAATTAAAAATAACTTATGCAAATTCTACAGACTTATCCTTCACTTTTACTACTTTGCAAATTTTGAATATGGACTCTGGGGTGGATAACTGAAGGGCGATCGCTACACGGTGGATGGTGGTCAAGCCTAGGGTCTTCTGGGTATTCTGTGATGGATTAGTAACTTCGTGCAGGGCAAGGTCATTTGAGCTATACAAACTCTACTGGAAAGTATACATTGACTACGAAAGTAAATTGCGAGAGGAATATGATTGTGGCATCAGATTAGTGTATAACTTGCCATATTTTGAGATAAATACGTAAAAAATGAAGATTTTGCCCCAATTTTTCGACAGCATAACAAAAACAAAGTGAATTTCCATGATTTCTCATGTATTTTTTACAAACAAGAGCAATTGTCTAGGAATGGTTTTTCATTTTTTTAAATAAAGATTAGTTTTTTAAAATTAAGAAACGGTTTAAAAAACGTGATTTTTATTTTTTCCCAAAACTGAGCTATTTAAAGAATATCTTTAATTAGAATGAAAATGAAAAATTGAGAAAAACCATCCTAGAGTAGCCCGATTGCTATCGTATGACTCTCAGGGATGCCAGGTCCGGAAATACCTTCAACACACAAATAATGACGCTTGCGCACACAAATCCATGTGAATTTTATAATAGAATACAGATTTAATGGATTTGATTATTACCCGTTTGGCTTCACCCGCCCCCATGGGATATTCCAAAAAAAAGATACATATATTAGAATGACACAAATAATTAAGAGGATACTAAGAGTACATTAGCTCCGTGTTGAAAGCGTTGCCGTGCAACGATGATTGTCCTCACAGCGAAGACTCCAAAGACAGCACTCAGTTCACATTAAACGATCATGGGTATATATTACATGCGGAAACTTCATTGAGCTTGAAGGTAATTGTTGTTTGACCTTGACGACACTAATTTTCTGCATGTACAACACCAGCGTATTCTACCACCATCAGCCTGTCGGTAATGTCCTCAATTACAGATGGCGTCGGAAGCGGGGCGGACAGAACGTACAAGTACGTCCCAATATTTTTGGCCCTCGCCTGGCGCCCCCCCCCTTCGGCTTCAGAAATACAATTTTACGACATTTGCAAGAAAACTGTAGTTACAAGACGCCTCTGGGACTCATCTACCAATTTAAGTTATGAACTAACACGATATCTTTGCCTTGCAGAAATCTAGTACGAAATGGCCCCCTATACTAGACACCATCAAAAGATTATAATAAATGATCCCCGCTTTTAGAGCATCCTTGCAGAGACTAGTGAGAGATGACTCTAACTTCAAAGATGATGGCGCTCCAGTCACCAGCCATCATGTCGAGTTTTTCCGCGCATGTCGAGTTTCTTGCGCTGTGTATCGAGTTTATGACCGTCAGCACCATGGTCGAAGGATTGGTAAGAGGTCAGGACACAGTAGAAAATAACGAAAGGCCCACAATTCGGATGCCACGGCAATATATGTCGAGCCTACAGAGCTGATCTGTCCATGGCTGCAACCTCTATACATCGCGTATGGTGGCTCACTATAGGTGTAGAGTTTGCAAAGAAACGGTCATGTCAGGTTTTCTTGCTGTCCCGAAAAACGCAAGTACGCAAATACCCTGCAGACGTCAGTTCCTGAGTGATTCTCGACAATTGTGGATGTTTCTCAAACATGAGGTAAAACCAAGTCGACCTGATTTTTGTTTGTCTTCTTTGTGTTTCTTAAAAGGAGCAAAACTCGACAGTGAATTGTTTTCCTCAAACGATGAGCCACTTCACTGTCGCGTTTTGCTGCATGGCGAGTGGTTTCATGCGGGTTTCTGTGCGAGGCGGTATACAGGCGCTCTTCAGTCCGACGTATTTGACACTCTATACATCGAGGATCAGTGTGGATGCTCTTCTATATGGTGGTCCGTGTGGAATCAAAATAAATGTCCAGTTTTCCTCATGTCAGAACCAAAGATCATGTAGGCGCCCATGATTCCTCTGTAGTGCGAAGCACAAAGTCATGGTGTCGGTAAAGCTTTTGCCAGTCGGCCCGCCGAGCGAGGCGCTTTCTGGCCATGACGAGAAACACGAACCTGGACGGAGATTTTCTGTGCAAAGCCTTCAACCGTCATGGAGCGGCCCAAACTCGCGTATCGAGGGCCATGGCCCAGGATAGCAGCTTGTCAGCTCGGCACCGTCGTATCGTGCTATGGGAGCGCCCTACTTCGCCCGGTACATCAGAGCAGGAGCTCTTATTCCCTGGCAACCTCGCTCACAGCGCGTCGGAGTCGACAGGGTTCGGACCTGGCTGGGTGAACCCCCGCCGCTCCGCAAGCTTATGGAATTGTGATGACAGTGGCTCAGCTTGTGCCGACCACTTTAGCTGTCCTATCTCGTCCTCTCAGAGCAGGCTAGTCTCACTTGTGAGTGTGCAGATTACGTTTACTTACTAAGAGAGTGATGACCGACGGCGCCGGATTCGAGGCTATTCCCTCACGTACCCCGCTCTCTGTATTTCGATGCGAGGTGTCATCGGAGCCAAAGTACGCGGACGCTTTGTACATGGCTGGGGGCGCAGTCGCAGCAGGAAGTTACACTCACTCAGCACCGAAGGAGTGGTTGTCCGCCGCAGCAGGGGATCATGAGTTATGACAGGTCGTCCCGTAGTTAAAACGATTGTCAATAACTGTCAGGATGAGCAATACTGTCAGATAGAGTAACCCCAGAGGAGCCTGTTGTTTCACGCCAGCTACCGTGGGCACGCATTTCCGTTCGTGCTCGTCACACGGCTGCCGCACCCATTGAGGTCACAGACCGCTCGGAAGATTTAACGTGGAGGAACGTCAGGACGTCAACAACTGACGGGGATACGTGATTGCGCGGGACAGTGCGACGCCTAGTGCGATCAGTAATCTGTTCGTGGGAGGCATCAGTCCTGATGAAGCGTAGAGCGAGGAAGAAATTCCCGAATAGGCAGCCGCGTACTAGCACCGCCCGGCTCACTAAGGCTACTTGTTAAGATGCTAGAGCAGAGCGGTCAGTGCAGTCGCCCCGCTGGTTCCGGACGCCAGCTGTCTCTGAGGACATTAACGGTAGACTGATGGTGGTAGAATACCGTGAGGTATGCCGAAAGAAAATAGCGTCGTCAAAGGTAAAACAAAATTACCTCAAGATCAGAAGTTTCGCCTGGAATATAGTACATGAATTTTTATGGTGAACTTTATGTGCTGTCATTTTTTTTGGAGAGTCTTCGCACAGAAGTGGAGGCAAGGAAGAGAAGAGACTATAGTCATGCGGCTACGAACAATAGACGATAGGAGCAGCATAGGACACCAGAGCTACACGCGCAGGCCAGAGTTTTCACCACAGGATCTAATGAAACTCTTAAGTATCCTCCTTTAATATTGTGTGTAATTCTCATTATAGGTATATTTGTGACATACAATTCTTGAACCAAACTAATAACAAATCATTAAAAAAATCTGTACTATATTATATTCACATCATTGTGCACAAGGCTCATTTATTGTGTTTGAAAGGTATTCGACATGTGAAATCAATAGACGTAATAACAGACGCAAAATGGGATACTCTAGGCATGGTTTTCTAATTTTTCATTTTTCAATTTCTAATAAAAGATGTGTAGGTTAAAAGATAAAATAAAAATATTGGGAAAAAATAAAAATCACGTTTTATTTAAACCTTGGTCTTAATTTTAAAAAACTAAGTTTATTAAAAAATGAAAAACCATTCCTAGACAAATGCGGCTTGTTTGTAAAAAATAACATGAGACATCATGGAAATTCAATGTGTTTTTGTATGCTGTCTGAAAAAGTTGGGGCAAATCTTCATTTCTAGTATTTATCTCAAAAATATGGCAAGTAAAATAATAAAAAATCTGGTCACAATAAGATTCCTCGTCCAATTTACTTTTTTAGAAATGTATATTTACATATTTAGTCAAATATTGCGAAGTTACAAGCCAAAACAGATACCAGAAGAAAACCCAGGTTTGACACAAATCATTAAAAGGCACTATCAGTGAATTCCTAACCAAGAGTTCAAATATTCAAATTGCAAGAGTAGTAAAAAGTGAAGGATAAGTCTGTAGAATTGCTAAGTTATTTGTATTAAGGACAAGTTTTATATTAATTGACAAATAGGCGGGGGAAAAAGTAAACACTCCATTCAATTAAATGTTTAGAAAATGTCCATACAGACATATTGTGCTATACTTGTTACATGACATGCAAAAAAAATTGATTTTGATTATTTTGATTGGGTAGGTAATCACTGAACAGGCTCAATTCGTAAAATAAAACCCGAGCACAATGATGCAGTAGCCTATTCTAATCTTGAGTCATTCAAAGACAACAACCAAATCTTTTAAAGTGACAGAGAGGAGATTTTTTTAGGATACAAATTTCTCTTCAAATTGCACAGAATCGATTGGACACCTACAAGAACGTTTCGAAGGTTATTGGACAAACAAGATACAAAAAGAAAAACCAGTAAACCTTGTTTGAACTTGCCTGTCTAACGTAATTGTCATCATAGAAATCTGTGCTTTGATTATGTCGTGCATGACAGAAACTACGAAATCATCATCATATTATTACATAAAGACGGTGTATTCGGCTCTTAATATCCTTCAGGTGTGATCAAAACTGGAAAGCATTTCCAACTATGCAAAAAACGTGGGTTCGAAAAAAACTTGGGGCGCCTTCTTTCTGGAAATCTCATGTCTCTTTAAAGGACCTTTATAGATGATTTACGAATAAATGCACATTAAGAAAATTTGTGTTTATGATATAATCAAACCGGGAAAGGGTGATCACTTTATTAATAACAAGTAACGGGAAAGCGCCACCAATACTTGCATGACAAGTCCCTTTAAGAATGGGAGTTTTGGATTGAGGAATCCCATGCTGGCATCACATGACAATGAGGGAATGAAAGTCCCAAACACTGGGCATGTGGGTGAACTCTCAATACACCTGAGATAGCAGTGTGGTTGTAAGGCCACTTATGATGGTTGGAGTGAGTGAGAGAATTGGCGCGTTTCAAGGTAACACAGTGCCACGGTTATGAAGGGAACCAAAAACATGTTGACTTGCCTCCTGAAAGACACTATCGTGATTTATACGAAAGCGAGTCAAAAATATTTGAGGATGATTTGCAGAGAAGGACCGGAGATAGCTTAAACGTGAAGAATAAGCCTGTAGAATTCTCATCTGTTACCTTTTCCAACTGGAACATGGACTGAAATGAGCGACAGAAAAACGGCGCCCAGTTGGTTTCATGGATAAAAAACACAGAAACGATCTAACGACCGGTTCAGCAACGTAACGTGTAATAGTAAGTGTCAACGAACCTGACCCTAAGCAGCACGAAGGCAGCAAGCGATGTTTCCAGGTCACCTGTCTAGCGCTCTCTGCTTTGTGGCTTCCCTAAGGACGTCGGCTAGGGTCTATGTGTGTCAGTACGTCCCGGGCGCTACGCAGGCGCTATACAAGGCTGCAGAGGTAGCGTGGCATGGTTCCCAGACCTGCACGAAGATCGGAGTATTTTTTTCAATGACGATAGGGAGGTATAGAGCGCGGTAAAAGTATAAGAGGATGCTGGACTAGTAGAGGGGACAGTTCTAATCGAGAGGCAGGAACCGCGAAGGAGACAAACAACAACTGGATTACAAGACTTCATCGCTACCCGCAGAAATACGGTGTAAAGGGGGGGGTAGCGAAAAGTGCACCTGATTGAGCAAGAATATCACACGTCATGCACAGGACAAAGGGTCGATGAAAGGGTGCGGTGTGGAGTCGTCATGTTACAGCGTACAAAAGTCCTCTGGTTACATATTTTAAGATTAAGTACATGGTAATACCTACTAGGAACTTCAATCCTAGCAGCCAGAACATCCAAAAATTTGATTGGAGTGATCAGCGGGCCACCATCACAGTGGTTAACTGTTACCTCAGGCAGTTGCAACATGACAGGTAATGGATGATTGACCCATGGTCTTGAGCGTACCATTATGTGTACAAATCCCAGATAAGGCCACACTATATGGCTTCAGCACACCAAGAGGACACAGGTTCAGGGGGTAATATGTACTTGTATAGCAGCATGCGCGGAGTGCATCTGAAGGGGAGCGTGTGTATCTAGGTGCATAATTATACATAAAACTCAGGGGTGTGTTTCTAACGACAACTTTGTGAAAGGAAAGCTATGAACGGCCCATAGGAGTCATTACTGGCCTGTACCATGGGACAGTAACACCGCGTTGTTGGTAGGAAAAACTGTTTCCCCTGTACAGTTTCAATTTTGGGAACTCGTGTGCCATGGAGGGGTTAAAATATTAGCATCATTTGAGTGCTTGATAAACATACCCACAATGTCCCATAATCGCTGAAACAACTCTGAAAAGTGGGGGGGGGGGGGGAGAGCAACTCACCCTATGAAATGGACGTAGGCGTTGTTGTATAACGGCTGGCATTTTCAAACCGTGGTTATTCAATACTTAAAGAGTTGATAGCATGGAGTATGGTAATGGCGAATATGAATTCTCTATTAACGAGGGTTGCCTACGTTCATACGATCTCAAGTCTGATTCGCACTTAACATTTATAAACATCCTGCTAGCAGTGATGGTGTGTCTGTTGGTGTAAAAAGACGTATTTTTGTTGATTGTTTGAGTCGGATATGAAGAGGGGAGATTAAGACCAGAGACAACAGAGGAATATAAACGTGTCATGGAGTGTGACACATTTCGAAAGGGGACAGATGAAATCACACCACCCACGTGGGGTGTGACATGAATTTGCAGTTATATGTAGCTACTTGATTTCTTTCAAACACTTGCATGCTATATATATAACACAGGAACATATAAACCCGACGCCTGCCGCACCGCGCGCGCGCCAGCCCCGCGCCGGCACATATTTTTGACACATGCGCCACCATATTTTTGATCATGTTTATACCAGCTTTAATGATTTACAGTTTCCTCTTCAAATGTGATGATATCCATCCACACAAAGTATTAGATTTGCACGGAGGAGGGAGGCAAGGACCGCCGGCAGGACCAGCCGACGCAGAGAGGAAGCAAATAGGAATTTTCATCTTTTGTTATTTCTTGTGTGACATTCAAAACACTTGTTTTAACTTGTTATCTTGTAATTCTGTTAACACTTCAAAGGTATACAATGCCAGGACCCAAAGTTGGGTTTTTTTTGTGGTTTTGAAATCTAAAAACATTTACACAATGACTACACAATGTTCCAAAGATAAAGGTTAAAAACAAGAAGAAGAAGAGTCTTTTTAAAAGGACAATCTTGCCCGAATGAATTGAGCTTCTGACTTAAATAATTAGGATTGTTATCTTGTTATATTATTTGCATATTGAAACACTTTGCAATAGTGTGACTGACAATGTGGTTGCACATCTCCATTGCTTAATTTACATAAAAATTATCTTTTTAATTAGGCCAAAATCAGGTCTTTTTGTTCTTATTTATATATCCTGTACTTTTACTAATGTTACTTACTGCCCTTGTTTATAGTACTATACTGAAATGAAACCACTTAGTTCTCCAGGTAGACAAGGATTGTTTTTTTTCCCCCCCCCCCCCCCCGTTTGTATATTATATATAATCTTGTCCCTGGAGACGCTCTTTTTTTTTTTTTTTTCGCACCTTAACACCTATAGATGAGATCTATCGCTACTTCTGCCGACCCAGCGGGATAGCTCAGTCGGTTAGAGCGTCGTGCATGTAATACGAGGTCGCCGTTCGAATCCGGCCAGCGACATGGGGGTTTGTTTTGTCCACACTTATCGTGGCGTGGCCATCTCCAGGGAAAGATAATATTATTACTAGACTTTATATTAAAGTGATCACCCCCCGCAGTTCAGAAAAAGGGCGTTGTTACGCGTTCCATTTTTAAAGCTGGGTTTTTTGGCATCTTTATAATGCATACCAAAGTAGTTTAAGAAGTATAGTCATTCACACACTGAAAGAACATAAGCAAAACATGTCATGTTATGCACTTGTCAAGTTCAATCCCGGCCAGGGGGTGGAATTGGAAAGGGAAATGAGGGCGGTGGACCGAGCAGGGGTGGTGTCCGGGAGTGTTGGGGCGTGGGGTATGGGGTAGGGTGGGGGGATATGCCGGGACATTAGCCCGCCGGGCAGGCATGGCATGTACACCAAAAAAGTATTGCCCCGTAAGCCGGGATGTTAGCCGGAACAGTGGCCGGGAAATGTAGTAGCTTTTTTTCTCCCGCACTGTCGGGACATAATGATGAAGCTGTGCGTGGGATTAAGCCGGGAGGTACAAACAAATTTCCAGCTTCCGCCGGGCCATAAGCGGGGGACTTTAACCACATGTGTCACACCAATTAAAACCAGGCATAGTGAAGAGTATCGCTCCTGTAAAATGTTTAAAAAAATTATATCACTGAATCACAAGAAATTAATAGAAGTTTAATCATTAAAATCACAATAGGTAGTGAAATCATTTGTATTTTTGCTAAATGCCAGGATTATTGTCATTTCATTGCAATACAACACAGGCATTAATATGAAAATGAAAATAGTGAATCGCTATGGAAATATGCTATGAAATTACATTCTGTTAGCTCAAAATATTCTCGAATTGCCGCGGGTCCGATAAATTAAATCAAAATAAATGTAATCGTGATTAACAAACGGGTTTTTGTCAGTGACTGTGTTTAATATTCCCATTCAAATTTTCCTTTTTATCGGGATCATTGCAAATTTTTTTGAAACCGCACGCGCGTTCAGCCAAGAGTACCGCAGGTCCAGGCGCTGGGTAATGGGGGGGTCTGGTGGGTCTATAAATTAGAGAACAAATCTAAAAAAGGATAAAAACTCTATTTGAATTGACGACATAAATTTCCTGTTTATTTGGAAGTGACGAA
Source organism: Ophioderma brevispina (assembly GCA_023653785.1). Taxonomy (NCBI): domain Eukaryota; kingdom Metazoa; phylum Echinodermata; class Ophiuroidea; order Amphilepidida; family Ophiodermatidae; genus Ophioderma; species Ophioderma brevispina. Next base: position 4,711 of record JAMKCH010037387.1, on the reverse strand, counting down.
AAGATTTAAGAAAATTTTGTAACCATTAATATGATGGTGGGGTTGGGTTGGCTTGGCAATGAGATTGGAATGGTACACTTTTTGTCAAGCAAAAACAAGTTCTCAAATCAAATATTAACTAAAGTGTCTTTAAGTTTGAAAAATTTACCCAAACTACTGTTTTTCTCATCATTGGTCTCCAGTAGTATTAGAACTTTAATGAAAATAATTAAATTTTTCCTTTTTTTCCAGGCCCATAGAAATACAACTTGTCAGACAGATCATTTAGTGGTAGGATATCGCCGTGGATGATAATGTGGATTTTTTTTAACAAACCAACTAAACGAGGGTTTGTTTACTCAAAAAACTTCCGATTCTGTGGTGAGTGTGAAATTCGGCTCGGGTTCTGACAATCCGGCGATCCAAAATGTACTATGATACATTATTATATAGCAAGACTGTTGTCGCCTAGCCTGACCGAGCGGATTGTCCAGTTTTAAAGCAGTCCCGCCCCCATTGGCCGAGAATATCCGGGGATTTGTCACACCGAAGCCCGGCTATAGGGGCCCGGGACTGGCGGGGATGTACAAAAAATGTAAGCCTGGCTATCCGGGATTTCGTGCTACTTTAGCGGGACAAAGGCGGGTGTCCGACAGCAAAATTTACATTTCCCGGCTAAGTCCCCGCTAGTCCTGGACCCAGGGCCGGGATTGAAATTGACAGTGCATTAATATGTACGATAATACAAATGCATCCTTTAATCATTGCAATAGTACATGGTTACTCATTGTCATAACTTAATTAAATAATTATGAATTATGTGAACTCCAGAAAAAAAAAAAAAAAAAAAAAAAAAAAAAAAAAAAAAAAAAAAAAGAGGAAAAAAAAAAAAAAAAAAAAAAAAAAAAAAAAAAAAAAAAAAAAAAAAAGAAAAAAATAAAGGTTTTTTTTAAAAAAAAAAAAAAAAAAAAAAAAGAAAAAAAAAAAAAAAAAAACAAAAAATATATCACATTTATCGGAGTTCTAGTTAATGTTTTTGTTTTGTAAATTCATTAACTGTGATCTGGAATTCAACTTCAAATGATGTAGGCTTATCAATGTATATTATTTGAAGTCTTCCAAATTTTAATCGGCAAGACGACCTAATGTAGCATGCTCCGTGTGCATATCGGGTGTTCGTCCATCTGTCTTGCATCCTTTTTACACACAACTTTATTCGAGTACCTCCTAACTTCTTCACTCTCATGGTTTTTCCCTAATCTCATCAGTCTTCCGTAAACTTTGCATGTAGTTTTACTCTCATAACATTTTGTATTGACTCAACTTATAATATTGTAGCAATCACTCATTATGAAGTCTGTATACCAATAAATTATTTCTCAATTCCTCAATACCAAGTATGTTGTTTACATCAGATGTCCAATTCCACACGCTATAGCATTGACCCGATCCTTGGTTGGTGGTTCGAAAAAAATTCAGAAGGCAAGATAATTGCTGGTCCAATGTGTATTAAGACTGTGGTGGCAATAGACAGTTAACATCCTATGTCCACTTCTTTTTGTTGCCTGCTAAACTTTTTTTTTGGGCCCTATTATTAAAACTCTAACAGATATACATTGCCCAGTGTGTGTACCAGTCAGGCCAACCTATTTTCAAGATACCAAGCCCTAACATGTTACAAACATTTTCTGTTACTGTCTATTACCTGACTAAGGACAATCGCCTGCTTTTTGTCAAAGTCCACATGAATGTTGTTAATAAGAGAGTATTGTAATTGGTCAACATTTTAAACAAAATTACATGTAACTCAACTAATATACAACCGTTTCAACCATTGACACTTCTATTTAGGCTAATTTCACCCCACTTATGAGACTAGACTATGTTTAACACTTTAACCTACAAATTAAAAATATTGAGAAGGCTACACCTTTTTCACATTCAGTAATATGTACAAGCCACAAGAGCTCACAAGTTCAGATATACCACATAAATGCTGCAAGCTACCAAGAAATAACATTGGTTTACATTAACCTTGCACCATAGCTGTGATAGCAGCAGAGGGTGTTTTCAACTAACAAAAGTATTGTTCAGCTAATTCTCCCACAACTTGAGCCCTAAGAGATGAAAGATGACTTGATGCTATGAAGTTATAACATAACTATCAGCTACCTAGATAAGCATGATTTACTGCAAGTGGTTATCAGACTAGGCTGGCAATGCAATCCTCTCTAGCCAGCAGTGATTAATGCAGGTGTTTCATCTTTCACCCAGCATGCACCTACATTGTAGGACCACGACAATTCAGCATAATCTTGCCTACCAACACAATTCAATGCCAAACACACAAAAGGCCGAACAAATGCCCAAAACGCAACACTGCTCGATTTTTCAAATCCACAACATAACTTTCCTAAGAATTGTCATTACTTGCATACCTGCGAGTTTCAAAAGAATGGCCAGCATTAGAACAGGTCATGAGAGATATTGGGTTGCCTACTCCTCATTTGCTACGTGATAACAATATCCTAGAGAATTATAGCTACAATCACTTCGGAAAGGTGACCTTTCCATCATGATAGATTTCTGTATACTCATCTCGTCTGAAGTAGAATGGCGAAGTGTGCGTTCATCAGTGTTTTTTTGGCTTTCAATTGCAGACTGGCATGTTCCATTCGAAAATATTGTGCGAGATACAGCTATCCTGTATGTTATTTGCAACCATCCCAACAGACATCACACTGAACCATTTATAGCGCGCCACATACATCCAGGTAGGGTCTCTAAGGGCAAAAAGCTAATTATTTCCTAATTTTAAGTCAAAATGCATGTATCTATTATTTACCCGTCAGCTTTGCGTTTTTATATAATAGCAAAAATTTAGCTATTTATTGTTGTTCTTTTTATTTCATCCATATTAGGGATCAAGTTTTTGGACAGCCCCCTGCAAGGGGCGGGGATCCAGGATTTGAAAAACGTCAAAAATACCGGGGGGCTGAAGGGCTAAAAGTTGTACACAATGGGGCGATTTGCAAGATTTTGCAGAATTTACCAGGAGGGTGCGCCCCCCTCCCTAGCTCCGCGCTGCCATGCAGTCTACACAGGGAGGACTCCCCAACTGGAAATCCCTGTGAACAGCATTTAATTCCATACAATTTTAGTTTGTAAACATAATTGATTCATCGCATTTCCTATATTTATATAAAAGCAAGAAGAAATTTACAGCTTTCACACTTGACACACTTTTATTTTTTTTACGTTCCAAATAGTTTGACAGATATTGAATAAAACATATTTGGCACATGTCCATCCCACAGTTTCACCCAACTACTTAGTGATAAACCGCACCGACTGCACCACATAATTTTTGTACCAGCTGCTGCTAGCACCCTCTATAAAACCAAGGTCTGAACCAACTGTTTCATCAAAGTATCATCTCCTGGTTTTAATCCTCCTTGATATACATCATTTGGAAAAAATGTTATTTTTATTTTTCTCAGAATTTTCAGAGAATTGTTCCCTGTTCGCTTTCACAAGTTTCCTAGCTAATGAGTGTTTAGCTAACCATTTGTTAAATGCCTTTTAGGAAGATAGACCATGCACCATTATTTAACAAGATATCACATGATGCACATCCGCTAAGACACCCGCGGTAAATCACAGACACTTTGCTTTTATTAAAGGGACACCAAATGGCATGAAAAAAAATATCAGACATAATAAAAGCATACTGAAATCAATTTAACGGAGCAACGAGAGGATTCCAATAGGTGTCCTAAAGAAATTAAAGTACTGATTTGTGCCTTGATGTAAAGCTTCTATCAATAATATCCCCATCTAAAAAGGACTAAATATAATTTTAAGAGTTTTAAAAAAAAAAAAATATGTGAAATTTGTAATTGTATAGGAGCAAATCGAAGTTCAGACTCTGTTTTATATTGAAAAATAGAAGCAAAATCAATATCCAACCCTTTCCCCTATTTAAAATTTTTAGTCAACTAAAGGTAGAAATCTATTTGAGAGTCAATCTATATGAATTACATTATGATACGATATTTGGGTGTTGTGTATCAAATCTCGTGAACCTTTAAATTTGAAAAACAATTTATAACAAAAATTGGGAAAACAATACACATTCACTAAGCAAAACTATAATTTTAGTAAAAAGGTTTAACTATTTTTTTTAGTTACATCTTCTAGACTAATTCATTCTTAGCTATAAAAAACCCTCCCACAATGTAGCTTTGTAGGACATTAAACAAAAAAGACATTCCACCCATACACCCACCCACATCACACACAAACATGACCTCAGATGTCCTTTTGACCTTGGTCTCTCCCCTTTGACATAATCCACATATGAATGAACTTCTCTCCTTGCACCTTAACCCCAAGCTGGTTTAATTGGACTTTTCGAAGGAGAGGGGTGAAAAACTTATGGGGACCTGGTGAGCTATCGCAAAAGAACCCTCTCTGCTTTTCAAGCCAACGGAATAGGTCTAAAAATACAGCGTTCACCAAATGCATGTGTCGCCTTGCCATCATGGTTTGTTGAAGGAGGTCAAATGGGTACACCTGAGTGGTCACAAAAACAGCACTATACCAAGGTCCATGGTTACATGTAACATAAAAATGTGCACTCATTATGTGGAAACAGCAGGACATTTTTATTTAGGTTTGCCATTTGGGTCAACCTTTTACCACAGCCACACACCTATACCAGAGCAATCCC
>JAMKCH010037386.1:0-14636 GCA_023653785.1 Ophioderma brevispina | reverse complement strand
TTCTTACATTCTCGTGCGCAGGTATAGTTTTCCTAGACAATTACCACGTAACTGTGGCCAGAAATATCAACTTTTGAAATTGGGGGCGCTCTTCAATGGAGCCCAATTATTGCTTTCATAACACAATTGGACCTACATTGGGACTTAAAGTACCGTTCGTCATCCTAGCACTCTTTTTTTTTCTATGGTTCACTAGATATCCCCAGAGAATCTTATTCCAAAATTTCAGTTGTATTCTGATGAGGATTTGATGTTATGCCAAATGTTTGATCACCCTGCCCCATAGGCCACTGTTTTGTTATTTGTATGTTTACGGACCGAAAAACCCAATACAAATTTCTTCGAGGCAGATAGAATTGCACGTAATCATTAAGACATACTATAATACTTAGGCTGGCAGTTCAAGACGATATAAAAATCTCAAATTTTTTGGTAAGTCATGGGGAGACCCCTTTGATAATTGCATTTCTGGGCCTCAGCACTATAGGTATAGGGCTTTAAGATTAAATCAGCTCACTGTTTCAATCAGATTTGTCAAACTTGCTCTACGTGACAGGTCTTTTTTACCCACAGTATTAAGTCTAGCCTCGGATTGACACCAGCCAACCTACGGAGGATTTTTTTCAGTAACCAAACATTAAACTTACCTTTTATCGATTTCTTTCTTAGCCTTCTTGTGCTTTGTTTGCTCTTCCCTTTCTTATCACCATCTTTTCTGGTTCCGTGTTGCTCTCCATGCTTCTTACCCCACCTCCCTCATTATTGACCCCTTGACCCGAGAGGACTGCGCACATCAGTGAGGCTCTGGTACTGTAGGAGGCGCTGCAAGCAGGAATCGCGCTCTTCTTTAGACACGAGAATTTTTTTCTTCTGTCCGAGCTACTTCATCACACATAGCTGCATTTTCCTATGGGAATAAATACAGTCCAATGTGAAGGTCAACCTTAACTATTCATGAGTCTACTTTTTGGCTTTAAAGAGCCATGAGGAGATTTCCAGAAAGAAGGCGCCCCCCATTTTTCTCGACCCCCGGTTTTTTACTATTTTGGAATGCTTACCAAGGTATGAGATCACACCTGAAGTGAATAAGCTGAATACGTCCGTCCGTTATTAAAAGATGAATGATTTAGATTTTCTCTGTCGGGCACGTCCAGAAAAGTCAAAGCCTTGATTATCTATGGGGAACTATTACGCTAGCAGCAAGTTCAAACATGGTTTGCGGTTTCTTTTGCACCTGTTTATCCATAACCTTCCAACGTTCTCGGTAGGTGGTCTCAACCGATCCAGATGAATTTGAATAATTTGTATCCTAAAAAATCTCCTCCCTCCTGTCACTTTAAGCTAGATCAGGGAAAATAAGCCCACAATCCCAGGACAACTAACTATCCCAGGTGCACCGGTCATTTTGCACTATCAAATCCAATTGTGTACTGTGTTTTAATATTTTTTATCTCGCTAGTCAGTGGAATAACTACAACAAACACTCTGGATACAATAGACCTTGATATGCCTATAGCATAGCTTACAGGGGAGGCAGGTGCCTCAAAACTTGTAATTTCCCCCTCTGACAAGTAACCCTTGTACACCCCTGCATAATATGTATCAACTTATTTTTTTCTCTTATGACTGATTTTGGAACCTTGAAAATAACAACTCAAATATCTCTCAATATTCAAATTTATACCGTGAATCTATTTGCTGTGCAAGTGACCATTACCTTATCTTGGTCTCTACATGTGGTTACTATAAGCATGCACTGTATGATGGGCATTCTGAAATCATCCATCCCCTAGAGCATAGATTTACACGCTTCGCTCTCACAAAGCACACATTACATGTCTTTGACACTTCAAATTCGTTAAGCACACAATTTGACAATTTTTTTTTTTTCCTCCCAAGTTTCAGTGCATTTTAAAATTTGGTACATTCAGCGATCATGATTTTGGACACTTCCTTAATGAAAGAGGGGATAACCCATAGAGGCTTCATAATAACCACACTACATACTCACTAACATGGATAAACTTACCCACAATCTGGTCTTTGCAGAAAACAATTGGCCCCAAATCACCTAAATGTTATGGGTCCCTGCAAAATAGGATCCCTTTTTTAATGATGGTCTTTATGTATGCACGCACACACATCCTCACATATTTCCCTGAGGAACAACCTGCTTTACCACAAATATCTATCATCCCAAGAATGTTTATAGGGATAGCAGCGATAATGCTAGAGAATCAAAAAAATTTGGGAACTGCAGCATTTTTTTAACTTATACATCAGGGAAAACTGTTTTTAATGTCGAAACCAACCTTCAAATAGTGAAAAAATGAGTATTTGAGGAATTTTTCATACCATCTCCCACAACTAGACCAACAGTGGATGGCGTCTCAAATCTACCCAGGACAGAATAAACAAAGATCAATAAGGTTTGTGTATGAGGTCAACTGTATTGAGCATAGTCCACAATATCACACTTAAAATCTGGATATTCACTGGGAAAGGCTTTTTTGATCGCAAGTCCTGAATTTTGATATGACGTAGAGAATTACGAATCGGATAAAAAGTAGTACCTTGTGTCTAATACACCGATTTCAAGCCAACACTTTCAGGTTAAGTTCGAACATCCATGCCAGTACAAAAAACAAAATATGAATTTTGATGATTTTTTCGATGTTCAGATTAAATAATATATATAATAATAATAATATTGGCTTTTATAAAGCGCCATTTCGATCAAGATCCACAAGCGCTGTTGCCCTATTATTATTACACGCTGCCATAAGGAATCGTCACATCATTTCGCTTCACTAGGCCGGCAGCTGCCACGCGCAAACATACTAATCAGCACGTAGATAGCATATTCCCCATAACAGCCTCACCCGCAATCGCTTGGGTCGAAATTAGGCAATGAGGTAAAGTGGCCTTGTCCCTAGTGCCCTCACACATTGGCGCGCAGCGGGGCTCGAACAAACAACCTTTGGATCATGAGTCGGTCAGTCATATCCACTGGGCCAATGTGCGAATCACTGCTTTTTCCCTAAAATCATTGCAGTTTCTTACAAATATGCTCATCTTGATGATTTTTCCCTCAGGTTTCTTGGACTATCTCCTTGTATCTCTTGCCTTAGCGCTGCATGTTTTCCTTGCCAGCGGCTGACTTCCGCTTGGCCGCTGCAGCTCGTCTCTCTCCTCCATCTCCATCTCTCTCCCAGATCTGCAGAATAAACAATCACATTTCAAGTTAAACAATCCTGCTATAACTATCCTGGGGGGAACCTCGGCTAGAATTATCCCCAATTTGCTTCAGCGTTTCATTGTTTTAGCACATGAATCTGTAACATTGCTAAGCTGCGGAGACATAAGCAGTCTGGCCAGAACCTATCTTGCATGTCTAGACAGGGTGTCGCGCTTCTAAAGAATCCATTTTTCAGTGACTACTAACTGCTGGCTGCCTTCTCAACAGGCCAGTTTTCACTGCAAATTCCTGTCGGCCCAGGAAAGGCCTAGGCAGAGGTCCAGGGTAAAGGGCTAACTCTTCAAGCACTTGCAGGTAACTATTGTCACCTGAGGTTGAAATGTTTTCAATTTTTCAACATTAGCATTATGCATTGCCTTAATCTTAGAATCAGCGTGAAAATGTTTTCAAGTGGAATCCAAATGGAGCCTACAATCTCGGCCATTTGGAATGCTTTGATTTGTCCTCTAAAACCCCCTCTATGGCTGATTCTGGAAATGTGGTTTTCCCTCTCAAACAGGGGTACATGGATAGGAAAGGCTTGAAGTTTCTCAGGACAAATGCCTGATTTCATATTTTTTCCTAGATTACGGAATACAGCAAGTAATTGATTACAACAGCAGATTGAACAGAGAAAATATTGGCCGGTATTTCCACCCCAGGAATACTCGGGCGGTTAAATACCGTACTGTACCGGTAAATCCCAACAAGGTATATTTTGCCAAACAGGAAATACAGGGAATACTCAAAAGTAACATTTTCAAAACTGAATTTCTTTACAATATTGTCGAAATTACCTAACAAACACAGATAAGCAGTTTCTGTTATGCAATAACTGACCCGGGGAGGGTGTTGATGTGTTTTCATTTTATCACTAACTTAGCTATGGACTCAAGTCCTTTGATCTGTAGATTCTTGAACATTTCAATTTAATCTATCATTTCTCACAATTATTAAATACATCAAAATGACTGCATAATGTAAGTGGCTAAATAGCCACAGACAGAAAATATTCACTAATTGGCCACAGGTAAAGGAACGTAACTTTGCCAGCAGACAGTGCTGTGTACATGTATCCTAAATTCACAAGTACGTGTTAAGATGCACAAGTTAGAACTGGATGCAGAACATCCTCACTGGCATGGCGCTTTGATTCTAAAATTATTTTATTCATTCTAATTTTTCCTGTGTAAGACGAGACCTTTGGACAATATCTAATTCAGAGTCGGCACCCCTTTTGCACCCATTGAAAAGTTCTGGTTACGCCCACTGGCTACCATGTAGATTTTTTTCTTGAAATTTTTGATGGGGGTGGACAGTATTTCAGTAACTGCCATGACACCAAGCCACATTACACACAAAATGAGTAGATGGGAGTATAACCTAACCCCGGAACGGGTCGTTTTGCCGGACCGACGGCCCAAATGAACGAAGGGCAATCTGTTTTTATTGTTAACGGCCCAGATTGCAACGAGAGCCAAGTTTGCGTTTATTGCATCTCGGCCGTTTTTCCCGGCACAGGACTAAGTAGCGTAAAGTCAAGAACGGCCCAGATGCAACGAAAAACTCGCGTCATTTTCCCGAAAGACGGCCCAGATGCAACGAAAAACATCGCGTCATTTTCACGAAAGCACGGCCCAGATGCAACGAAAAAACATCGCGCCATTTTCCGGAAAGACGTCCCAGATGCACGAAGGACATCGCGGCGAAGCAGAAAACAGAGGTGGGTAATAATAAATAAATTAAAATAAATAAATAATGGAGCATGCGTACTATGCACACTGATCGCATGAAATTGTAGCTTATAGTTCGCCAGTCGTGAGTGGCGCTAATACGCTACGTCATAGTGTGCATGCGCTATTACGCTTCGTCATGCTCCGGTGTACGTCATGAACTGCGTGTATGAAGTACATAAAAAAAGCGAGCTCGTTTATAGAAAATGGTGGCGCTATCAAAAATAGCAGCGAATTGTATCATGGGCCATTTGTTAAAACAGTGTCACCCGCATGATGAAAAGCATTGCGCCCTTTGCGGGGCAAAACCGTCTGAAATGCAGTTTGAAAAAAGCATCGCATCATTCCCGGTAATGAAGCTCGTCCAGAGGAAACGAGGAACATCGCGTATTTTCCGGGAAGACGGCCAAGGTTGCAACGAGGAACATCGCGGAATTTTCCGTAAAGACGGCCTAAATGCAACGAGGTATGCATCATCGAGTCATTTTCCGGCTTAAGACGGCCCAGATGCAATGGGCGCAATGCGAGTCATTTCGGGGGTTGCGACAAAAAATAGGTTGTTGACGGCCGAGAGATGCAACGAGAAACATTTACCGACCGGTACCACGTTTTTGTTGGCTTTCATTGCATCGGGCCGTGTTAGGGTTAAGTATTAGGTAAGCTTGATTTTGACTAAATGCTTGTTTAAAAGTGATATTTTTATCAATTAGGATTGAATTTCGATGGGAGCAGAATTCTCTTCGGAAAGTGGGGCGCAGTGGCTCAGGTCAGCTGGGTTGGGGAAGAATTGTCAGTATTTTTTTGGCCAGAGGAGGATGTACCCCACCCACATTCTCCCCACAGAAAGCCCTTGCTTTGACATATATTTGTGCAGCCACACGGTATGAGAAATATGACTGGAACAAGTTGTTGAGCGCCATTCCAATAATTTTAACAATTCTTTTGTCCCCTTAAGATTCTCCAAATTCGAAATATAACATTCAACACATAAATGAGCCAGAAACCTCTTAAAAGAAATCATTTCTACTCACAATAAGCTAAAAACACCAATCTCTCATCGACTCTCCGGAAACCGCCTTGTTCCCCTCATGTGTATCCATGTTTAAATGACGGCTTCTAATGAGGACCTTGCTCCGGAAGAGACTAAACCCTTCTCCAAGATTCGTTGCTTGAGTCTTGAAAGTGCATGGAGTGATTGGCTTCCTTCAAGACAAGCTGTAAGGAGGATGAAAATGAGAAATTGACACATGCCACGAATAAGGGTGGCTTGCTTTTGAAAAATCTTACTGATAATTTATTCTTCAGAAGACTGGAGGCACATTATTCAACAAATTCCCCATTCCTTTACTATGTGAGCAGACGGTTGTTGAGCTGTTGATGAACCATAGTTGCTTTGTCCTGTTGCGCAACTAGTTCCGGACATCACGATGCACGACTACTTAGGGGAAATGGGCTTGTCACCACTTTGGCTGTGTGATGCCTTATTTGAATTGTTGTAGAGTGTGATACAGAGGCTAAAAAAGGAATGTATTTTTTTTTTGCTTTATTACTGCACTGACGTCCAAAACGTCAATCTTGTCATATTGTTATCAAAAGGGATTGAATCATGAGACACATTGGGTTCGTTGAAATTAAACAACTCTGCAACCCAGCCCTCCCCATATTTTGCTATCACCTCTGGTAAAGATAAGCCGCCTTCCGAGTTAAAAATTTGCTAATTCCCTCTTGAACCCACTCTGCACATTGATTAGGATTCACGGCAAAGTCCTGTTTATATTTAGACTTAAGTTCGCATGACACAATCTAACGGTCTGATTTTTCCTATGTTTGTTTCTCTTAACATGGAAGTAATACCCAAAACATCTGATACAAATTTTGTTTTTTAATGTTCAAACTTGGTAAATGTATACCAAATTGGCTCACAAGACAGTGTGTGGTAATACTGTCGTTTACCCCGCATTTTGGAGACGTTTTTTTTTGTTCATAACATCAAGGAAACATTTTCTGGAAACTGGGCTTAAAAATTGCCTGGTTAATGAAACCAAATATATACTTTCTTTTCTTCTGATACGATCAGCTGCAAATTCCCTGGTATCGCATCGCAAAATGCGAAGCAATTTCGAGATATGCGAAGCATTTCTGCCAAATACATCGCAAATCCTGCTATGTCAATTTCCCGGGCATTTTCGGAAGTCGCAGCGGAGCAATGACACTCCTTACACGAAAAAATCATAAAACAATGACTCAAAAGTTTCACCAAAGCACACTAAATATCAGGAAACCTCCTTAATTTTTGTTTAGGCCAATGCTAATCTGCATTTTATATGATAACATCATCAAATATAGCCTTCGAACTCTGTCATAAATTATCGACAGATTTATCACAAGCCCGTACTACTTCAGCCATGTTTAGCCGACATTTATCTGATACAAGCATAAATCTTTTCCGATGTTGTTTCTAATGGATGTACCAAAGGCAAAAACATGGCGCCTGATGAGAGACTGGTGTTTTTGATTTGTATAGCACTCTTAGATACGGTGTACATTCTGCAGTGTATATACTAGGTTGTTACTTTTTTGACGGGTTGTTGAAAAAAATATGGTTCTACTGCTTTTTCTCTGCTCAAATGACGTTTTGTGCACAATGGTTGCCCCAGAAAGAATTAGGTTTTGTGATCAATGTCAGTATCGGAAGCAGTCAGCATGCTGATAGCATTTTGAAAATATATCCTCAACCCCAGAGTACCAGGCTAATTTGCGTAATGTCGGCAAGTCTGATCAAAATTGTATAATTGTGGTTAAAGAAAAACATCGGGGAAACACCAGTCTTCAGTAAATTATTCTAATGTGTTGCCTTTCATTGAATCAGCAAACTTCACAAATAAGTGCTAATCACCCCCAGATCACCCGTCCTGCTATCCCATTTTGCTAACTCCCGACTTTCAGCAGTTGCTCATATGATATTATTTTCATCATTTACCCTTGAAGTGAGTTTCAGCCTTGAGAAATTCATTCAATGTTTCCATTCCACCTGATTGATTCCAAACATCCAATTTGTTTTTTAAAAATAAAACAACATATTGAGCATTTATTTACCAAATTCCTTATCTTAAATCAGGGTTTAATGTGCATAGGTTTATTTTTTTTCAAAACGCAAATGATATGAAATCTTACCACCCCATGATGTAAATGTAGCACTCAAAGCGTTACATGTCCCCTCTTTAGCCTTGTAATCAATAAGTGGAGCCTTGCAGAAACTAGTCAACAAGGGAACTAACTAAATCCATGATACCCACTTGACCTGAGGTTCACCTCCCAGGGCTTTGGCTCACCCCTTGGACTATTCCACTGATACTAGGGTGTATTTTAGAAATCATCTGGTGGTTAGGAACTGGTGGTGTGGAGGGGAGGGGGTGTTAAATAAATGTGTGATAGTTTTTATTTATGGGGGGGGGGGGAGCGGGAGAAACAAGTTACATGTTTGATTTCTTACCAATTATATTTTAGTGGACAATGATTTTTTTTTTTTCTATTAAAAAAACAGCAGAAAGACCAAGTGTATTTTCTTTGGTCTTGGTTGGCAATTTTAATTAAAGAAAATAAGTATTTGTCATTTTAACCAATAAAATTACACTTTAAATGTTTATCAACTCAAATGACAATTAAAATGACTGAATGTTACATGTATGTAACCCTTTTGTATTCTACGTTCCAAGTGACATTTTTAACTAAAGCATTGAATCATGGCATTATTATAAGTAAATTGTCTATATTTGTGAATTATGGCCTTAAACTTTACACAAAAAGGTTAAAAACAGGCTCAGATTTCACCAGAGCATCAAAAAAATACTAACCTGGACCCCAGCCGTAAGGACTTCGCACTATGCCGCTTGTTATGTGCGCGATTTGACAAAATGTTGTCCATTACTAGTTAAATAGGAGGTCCCCAGAGACTGAAATTTTTTGTAGGCCCTGGTTTAGCCTGTGTACAATAGGAAACAAATATGAAAACTGTGAAACTGGTGTTTTCACATCACCTCAACCCCTTCTCAACATCGCACGGGGTCCAAATTAAAATTCGATATGATTTTTCATATTCCTGTGCCAAATTGAATGAATTATCATTTTACACTAATTTTTGGCAATGAGGATTTTCCAAAGCTCTATCTAGGGATTTGTGTGTTGTTCACCACTGCTTTTCAAACAGTCCGGCTTATAACTAAAAAGGTGAACTTCTATCAGATCCCAATATCTGAATTGACAAAACTTGGTATTAGGTATGGTGCCATGCAAATAATACCCATGTACTGTTGTCATAAAATGTGTGCATATTAAATGAGTGCATATTGCCTCTGATTGATTTAAATTACTATAAAGTTTGAACTTCTACAAGATCCAATGTCCCAAATTTAGTATGTGGTGATGCAAGTACACCATGCACTTTCATCTCGATTGTGCTATATTATGGAGCTCATTTGCAATATTTTCAGTCAAATGTGAAAATTCACACTGCCTCAACCCAACAGCCGATTCTAACTCTTGAGGTAGGATGATAAAGCCAAGCCTGATGGGGTCCTAGTGTTACTTATAAATATAATTAGTCTACAGGTAAATATTACTTACCTCCAATCTCCAATCTAATTGGGCATGGGCATCTTAATTCCGCACCAAGCATTCTTTTGTAATTCATGCAGTACTTGGAAAATGATATCCCTGATTTTTTTTAATATAGTAGTAGACCGACAAGCATTTGGTAGGTTGGTCTTGGGACCCACAATTATTCCACTGGATTTCAAGTTGACAACCTAAACATGAACATTGCACCTTGCCAGTTGGTTCCCATAATCCATGGGGTCTGAAACTCTGGCTGGAGGGGCCAACTCCAAGCCAAATTTTTTTTTGGGGGGGACTCAGATGCAAAGTGCTTATTTGTTGTTTTTGTCTATAGATTAACTTTCATCCAATTTAAAATTTGGAAGTGACGAATTAAGTGTTCAGACTCCTTACCTGGAATTAACCAAATAAGTGTCTTGTATATTTGATCACTTTGTTGACACTTTGTTGTCAATAATTTAAAGACAAAGACAAATTCAGTTTCCAACCGATTTTATTAATGGTAACAATTCATGAAATACAATACACAATGATAACTTCATTGGATTCAAATGCTAATATCAAAATTAAAGAATTGCTATGCAAAATAATATTGCATCGCAGACTTGCTAGCCATATTTAAATTCATTGGCACCCGCTGGAACGATACTAAAATCTTGAATTTGATCGAGTGAAGTATGGGGAAAGGTCGTCATACTAACCTTTTTAGGCCTATATGCAAGATTCCCGCAATGGATTATTTAATGATTTTGGAGAGATAATAGCTCTTGCATGTCGACCCCTATAATCATTGTCAAAATTGTGTCGCCACTTGCTTACATTGCTTCTAAAAATAAAGAGATGATTTGCAATGGGGTCCAACATCTGTGAAATGTTTCATAGCCGGGAGATGATTTCAAGGAAGCCACCATATGTTTTTTACCCTATCATTCTGCCACAAGCGGAAAACTTCCCTTGTATCCTTTGTTGCTCACCAATAAGTTCGCAGGATGAGCTTCGCAACTGGCTGAAGTCATGTATATATTTTTGCTGGCTTCGTTTTTCGGTATTGCGTGCGACATTATAAATATAGCACAGAATAAACCGCACTTACATGATTGCTGCACAGTTGCGTACATTTGTCGGAATAAATCTGGATTTTGTTTTTTGCAGAATACTCCACTGCCCATAAAAACCATCTGGTAATGTTTCTTTGTACTTACTTAAAGGATACTTTTTAATTATGTTCCAAAACCTGCCGATAGTTAGGCCAATAAATTCTGTTAAAAAGCGACTACTGGCATAAAAAAATATTCAGACATAATGAAAAGGAACCCTACTGAAATCACTTTCCACAAGTGTTTGAAAACAATTTGGATGTTTACATTCTGTAAAAAACAGTAAAACAGGAAAAGTTTCCAGAGGGGTAGGTGGCAGTTCGTGGCAATTTTCCTGGAAAAAGATGCGACATTACTGCCAGCATTTACCAACCTTGAAGCATGCCTGTCCATCAGCTCCCCGACATTGCTATGTATATGTGCTAATAATCCCGTGCTCAGCCCTGGCTAATCCATCTTTCAATTGCCAGAATCATACTTACTACAAAGCCGAAGTACAATGCCTGAATCCTGGTCTGAATGCTTTTGAATTGTGTCCAAAAAATATGCTAGATACACTGTAATTCTGTCAGGGATGTCAACCCAAAACCTTGGTTTTGTTCCAGGAAATTGCCCACCAACTGCCCTTCCCCTCTGGAATCTTCCTGTTTTACTTGTTTTTACAGAATGGAAACACCCAAATGTTTTAAAACTTGTGGAAATGTGAGTTCAGTAAGGTTCCTTTTCATTTAGGGCGAATATTTTTTTATGCAATATTGCTTTAAGGACAAGCACAGGAATGCTGTCTGAGACTGTTTCTGAAGAGGGAGCAAAGTCATATGGAAGAGTAAGAGTAATGACTAACATCTAAATTTACCTCAGCTGCATCAACCAAGACTATTGGGACACTTATCACTTACATCAGTACTTGATACTTCACGTGAAGAAAAGTAAAATGGAAGGTTTAAATTTAGAGCAATCATAGAGATAGATAAATAAAAGGCTGGTGAAGGCCTGACGCCAATTTTGATCTGACGGGAGCTGTTGGCAGATGCCCCAAGCCCATTATACGTTAAACATTAGAGCATGGGAAAATGCACTTATCATTGATTTTGCAAGGTGACCTCTCGTAGATAAAGGAACAGGCATGTGGTTTGTTCAGAATGTTTACCGCTGCAAAGATTCATCCACAATGATTTTTTGTACTTCTTCAATATGTCGTCCAAATAGCTGGGTCTGTATGTTCTAATGGCTATGATGAGTGTGACTTTTTTGACGCAGAAGTATTACACACAAACAACTTCGAAGACGAATATTTTTACTAACCGAGGAAATTGACCTTGGTGTGTCACGTATACGGGTCACACCGACTCGTTCATTTTACTACTTGTAACTGTGAAAATCACGCCAAAGTCTAAATAATTACCGGGAACGGCACAGAGAGGCATTGAACCACCATAGTCTTGCGAAAAAAAAAGACCACAGATAAATTGCTTTGCCACACATAGATTGCTTCAGTTTGCCGATTCTTACTTTATATGTAGTTGGACACCATTGTATACCAGTTGGGTCATCCTGTTACATACTACGCTTGTACTGGGAGGTCATGATGAGGAGCGCTGCATAAGATGTGATGCTGCTAAGAGATCTGGTGGTAACATCTCATGTTGGTAGTCAGCAGAAGGATAACATGGGAGGTAAGCCACCAAAGGATGGGAAACTTCCTGGAGAGCTAAGAGCTGTGTGTGACAGAGATACTTACGCTTGTACGGGGATGTCGTGATGAGGGAGCGCTGACATGAGATGTGATGCTGCTAAGAGATCTGGTGGTAACATCTCATGTTGGTAGTCAGCAGAAATGCATGGGAGGTAAACCACCAAAGGATGGGAAACCTCCTGGAGAGCTAAGAGCCTGAGAGGGAGAGAGAGAGAACCACATGTTCAATGTTGCTTAGCAATATGTAGGTGGTGAGGTTTTAAGTACATTCATCCTGTTTGTTATCCAGACCCGGGGGGGCACTCAACTTTTTTCAGGTAGGGATGGCGGCCCCGATTTATGAACTTGGGGGCGTGGATAACGGATTTCGTCTCCGAAAGTAGGGGCTTGGGAACTGAAATTTGAGAAATTGCAGGCATGGGAGCATGAAATTTGGCCAAAATTCAGCATCTGGGGCCAAAAAATTTCTGAAAAGGGGACCTTAAGAACTGAATATGCTTCAACTGGGAGAATTATGAACTGCTGGAGAGACGCGAAAAGGGGTCTTAAGGGCCGGACATACCCGTACCTCTTTCCAAGTTACCAAATTTAACATGATCAAAGGTTTAGAAAATTAAAATAGCTCCACATGATAATAATTTTATAGAAAACATCTGTACAGTTGCAGTGTTAAGAAATGTAATTGCTAGATCAGAAATTTTTTAAAAATCATTCAGACACTATCAGTGATCTACCCAAAAGGAGTCAAAATTATTGAAATTGATGAAAGTGATGGATAAGTCTGTAGAATTCTTATTATTTTTTCTAACTGAGAAATTGACATAAAAGGCAGGAAAACAGTAGTTTTCAAAGAATGAATCTCCATTCACGTTAAGTGTATGTGTAGTAATAAGTGTCCGTATGGACAGTAATGACTAAAATATCAGAGTTTGTCCTTATTATGTTGCTTTTGGTCTTATCACTTGTTAGGGTATATGTTAGGATACCTATACTTGTTACAAATATGCAAAGATCTTTTTTAGATATAGCAAATCACTGATAGTGCCTTTAAAAAGACCAAAATCTACCTAATAAGAACAAAACATAATTTAAATGGAGATCTTTGAACACTGCCTGTTTTCTTCCCTTTCTAGCCTTTCTTTTCAGTTGAAAAGATGGACAATGGACAGACTTATCCTTCACTTTTAAGCTCTTCCTGCAATATTGTTAATCTAAGACTATAAATTACTAAACCTGAACTACTGATTCCCTTACAAACGGAATCCCTCAAAAACTTCATATGTTTTTATCATGGAAACTGAAGAGCCCTAGCATCTATCTGAAGCAAGAGTTCATAATGCAAAGTTGTTCAGCTTGCCAAAGAACAAAGTTGATCAGACTCAGAAAAGAAAAGAGGCCCCGGTAATATTTCAAATATCATTTGGTGGGTGATTAACACATTTTCTGGAGGGTGTGGCCATTTGGACCCACTGACACCACATGATGATGAATTCTACGGAATAGAGTGCACTTTATTCCGAAAGTCTGCTGAATTATCAGGGTAATGTGTGTCAGTGGGTCACAAAATGGCCACACCCTTGTCGAGAAACCGCTAGGCAATTCCTGGGCCTCTCACACAAGGATTTTAGCGGTAAAGATTGGCCTGTTGTGCCATGCAGCAAGCACACTTTTGTGTGCATATCGGGTTCAGTTTCAATGGTATCAAATAAGCTTTGACTGTTCACAGATGATTATTCAAGGCAGTTCTGCACCACTTAAATAGCATCACCTAAATCCTGACCCGACAAGATATTCTAATAAACAGGAAGCTTTTTTAAAAGAACTGCAACACCATGTATCAGAGGGTGGTTTTGAATCAATCCCATAATGCATTGCAATGTTCCAGACCAACACTGTACTAACCCCATGTCAGTACTTAGGGATAAAAGTGTTAAAAGTTAGAATCCAGACATTTCATAATCATGCTAAAAATCTCTAAATACTCACGCTTTGTGGGCTAAACCGAATGTAAAGTCAGGAATTTTTGTGTTAGGAAACGGATTTTTGTGGATCCAGACTTATTGAGTGAAATTTGCCAAAAATGGGCATTGGGGGATGTACTCAAAACACCCTATGCCCAGTATGTACAAGGAAGGGTTACTTGCACAAACCTGTTGCTGCTGTTGCATTTGTATGCTGGCGCGGTTGTTGTGCTCATCCATCCAAGGCCCCCATAAGGACATGCATGTGTTGTAGCCCAGCAGCCCCACTGCTGCACC
>JAMKCH010037385.1:0-14787 GCA_023653785.1 Ophioderma brevispina | reverse complement strand
TTTTTTCAACACTGTTCTCCCAAGAACAGCACGCAGAATATGATGTCACGTGGTATGCATAGTGACGCAAAATGTATTAATGCAATAAGCTATGACTTGTGCACACTTGTTTCCACACTTGTTTTTCAACAGGCGCAGTTCGAACTCCGTCCTTGTAATCCTTTCTCAAACGCATCAGCAGCAATCTAATGGACCTTACATTCCCGCGAATTGAGTGTGTGTTCCCAAACAGAATTGTAAGATTTCTATTTGAATCCAATTCTAATACGCATTTCATACCAATTCATATCAGTGTTGTAATCACAGGTGATAACTCTGATAATATACAGGATAACAAGACATAATACTTGTTGAAACTAATAATAAGGAGTATGGGGAAGATGTGTGTGGAAGAGCCATTAAGAGCAAATGAACTTTAAGATGACCCCACCCAGTAGAAAGTGGGACTTATTTTGGGCCACAAAGGCGGGACAAAACAAAACAAGACAGCAGCGACATAACAAACATTACAGGACCGGGGGTTACAGAAAGTTGATTGTCATAATGTGTATAATATCCAGGTTATAAAACATAACATTGAATGCGAAGTTTAATGATGCTATATCGGTAAAGTTCAGGCAAATCAGCCCAACGAACTGGACCTAATAGAAATGTTAATAGGCCAAGAGGTTGACGGCAACTACGGTATGCCGATTTAAAAAATTTAGCAATAGTATTATATAAAATGTAATCCTGAGTATGGTATGTAATTTAAGCAATGGAAGTTATGGTAAAATTCAGCGGAGTATGTAAATAAAACAATGAAAAACCAAAGTCACAAATAAAATATACGGACTTAGTATTTTGGAAATAGTTGACTTTATTAAATTTGATTTAATTTATTGACTGCATTTGATGATTTTATTTTTGGTCCAGGGAATTCCATATCCTAGGACCAGAATTTTTATTGAGTATTTTAGTTAAGTTCAAGTTTGGTTTCTTGATAAAATTGGTTGGCATGTCCTATGTTATATTTAATGAATATCTTTGTGATTTAAAGAAGTTTTCAAAATGATTGGGAAGGTTATTATTAAAAGAACTTTACATGAAGATTGCTGTTTGAAGCTTATTTATATCGACTATATGTATGATGTCACTTATCTGCTCAAACTCCGTAGACTATCCATGGCGGATCCGGAATTTGAAAAATGGTCAAAATTACCGGGGGCTGAAAGGTTGTAACTGGTCCAAAATATCTCAAAAGGGCTGATTTTGCACGAATTTGCAGAATTACCCGGAGGCGCGCCCCCTCCGCCCCCTCCCTGGATCCGCGCCTGACTAGGTCATGAACACCCAGCACCAACGATATGATCTGCGTTCTGGTTTACACAGGACGCCACATCACGTTTTACATTCAATGTTTAGACTAATATTAAAGGTGGCTGTTCCGATTTTGTGTATTGTGTTCTCTAACTTGCTCATGAGAGCTGGCACTTGCACATACAACCATATCAAGTCACCGGTTGGAAAACAAACATACGGTTTTGATGGTAGACGCAATATGCATGTTGCAAGCCCTATTTCCATACTTGGTGTTAATAAGTGGTTAACACTAAAACGGCGGGTTTTTGTTTATATCTTGGGAAGGAAATGGATTCGAGGGCCAAATTTTAGGACGACAATGAGAAAATCCGGCCTTTCATCTGATATCAAAAATCGATACTACTGACTTCCGGGTAATCAGGGGGTCCCAAGACGATCGGAACACGCCCCTTTAAAGAAGGAGATATGTATTTTTCAAACAGTTCGCAAGATATGATTCCACCGGTGGTATGAAGTATGGAACGCACAAAAAAAAAAAAAAAAAAAAAATGTAATTAATGCAATAAGCTATGACTTGTGCACACTTGTTTTTTTCCCACTTGTTTTTCAACAGGCGCAGTTCGAACTCCTTCCTTTAATCCTTTCTCAAACGCACAGCAAGGCATTTGAAATACATTCCCTTCCCGCTAATTGGTGTGTGTTTTCCCAAACAGATTGAAATTTCTATTTTGAATCCAATATGCTACATACCAAATTCATCTAGGTGTTTGTAATACAACAGGTGAATACTCCTGAAATAGATATACCTACTGTTATAGTAGCCTCCAGTGTGTGATTAAAAATATTATTTTATTTCTTCAATTTTACTAGAAAAAAAGATTTATGACACGGAAAAGTACTTTGTTATGTGGAAAATAAAATGGAATCCCCTAGTGCTATAATGAGATCCTGCAGGTGTTGTTTACCAACATGTTCATATTGAGCTTTAATTCATAATTGCCTGGGGGTATAGCTGTATGTTTGCAATTGCCCAACATACAGATTGCAAAAGTAGGTAGTTTTCCTTGATGTCGTTAATGTAAGATGATGCAATGCACATGATGTCATTTATGGTGAGTTCCAATTGGACAGCGTTAGGCTATGGTTGTATGCATGATTATGCCACTAGTGATTAATTATTGGAGAGATAGGGGAGAGGAAACCTATAGGCTGAAACATTAAAATACAGAGGATAATACAGAACTTTGCAGTTGTTTATGTTGTCGATCTCCGGTATCGGTGAGATCGTTGCAGTACATAATGTGTAAAGAATCATCTTCAAGCCAAAGGAAGTTAGCTAAGAAGCTTGTATGTTAATCAAAAAAGATGATTCCAGTTTGTTGTCCTAAAAGTGGACAATTGCGCGAAAGACGGACATTGGTGGTGACTCTTGTATTTACCAAAAATATTAGTGTCGTCGAGAGGATTAACCCAGTCGTCTTGAATGCTGGACAAAATATCTTCAGGAACCCCGAGAAGATTTCCATGGATTATACATGTACACCGAGAATTCGATAAGATGCGTGCTGTCATTTGGAGTCTGCATTGCGTCTGAGGGCATTCATGTTGAACACAAAACGCTTTTTCAATGTGGGACATTGAGTGGACATTTAACTTAAAATCTTAAGTAAAATTAGTGTATGATTGAATTGTAATTGTTTGTGAACATACCGAATTCTTGATCCAAAATGTGTTCAAGCGCTAAGGCGGCGGTTGGGCGCCCCACACAAGTCATTTTTTACATCTACAGGTCGCCATGTGGGCAAAAAGTCATTTTAAAGATTGTACAAGGCGCTCGGCGCCCTGTTGCGACGCACGGGGAGCGCCGGGTGCGCCTCCCCCCTAAAGCGCCCCTGCCCTAGGCTACCACCCGGGCCCATTCTGAATATGAGCCATTCAGGACAGCACTTGTATTTTTTTTTCTACGACCCAAACATGAATCAACCAATTCAAAGCAGTTTTACCCTGATACCATAAAAGTGTGGCACTGGTAACCACCTCCCCCAAACGTCTTTTTTTAAAAATCAAAAATTTTTTATTTAATATTTAATTGCTTTTTGTTTTTTGGTGGCATCACTGCCAAAGAAGTTCCGATTTTTGACGAAACCCTGCTGCTGCTGTGGAGTAAAGAGTTCGGTGCCTCTAAGATGATGAGATATGTGCGAAATTGTTTTTATTACGTGTATGCAATTACAATTCTATTGTAATTAAAGAAAACCGGCTTTATAATTACCTGGCTGGATTTCCCCTTTTAACAGTGGAGTGATATTGTCTATTAACCAATCGTAAGGTAAGTTCCCCGTGTCGGGAGCAGATTGTTGAAAAATGGACGCAATGAATGGGTTGCAATTTCGAGAGCCGATTTTATAAGCATTCTAGGCGTTATCAGGGGACGTTAGCGGTTCCTTCTAAGGGCTTGTTTGTATGTATGTAGTAAACACTCCTCTGCATGTTGAAATGGTTGGTATCCTCAACAGAAGGTAGCTGTCGTTATAGGACTATAGACTATAAAGCTTCTCTAGGTTGATTACAGATTGACTGAATACCCACGAGCGTGGCATTTTTCTTGATAAGATATAAAACTCTAAAAGTAATTATTATATTCTATCAGAGTTGGTATGCCACATTTTACATTCATTTAGATTAATTACCTTCCCATAGCCTGGGGTGGTCAGATGGTGTTATCAAAAATTTTTGACCATAATTCTTATATTGTTCCTAATTCTTTAACTGCTTCGTGGTATACAAGCACTTAATTTCTGAGACGAATCAGTTCAAACAGTTATCACCATTTCGTTTGGACATTTGACAAAAGAAGTTCGAGGAGGATACATACGATGACGGTCATCGCAGTGCGGACTCCAGAATGCGAAAAGCAATGGGCGACGAAAAGAAGTTATTAGGCAGAACTTCTTATTTGTAGTAGGATTAGTGTTGTATCAAAGTGGGCCAGTTTATATTACGAAATTTCCTAGCTGAAATACATGTTTAAAGAGCTATGTGAAGCCAGTTATAATCGTGTTGTTGCCATCTCGCAATTTTAACTCTGCTTTTCCCCCTGCTTTTCTGATTCTGGAGCCCGAAACCTGGGTCATCCACGATCCTGTGTTTTTGCTCTTTCATAACCCATTTTGTATTTATTTTTTAGTTACGTTGTTGTTTAACTTTAACAGATTTGGAAAAAACAGGGAAAAAAAACAGTATAAATATAGGCGTGGAGTTTTGAAGGTTAAATCGGTAAGCCTAAGCGAGCGCCGTAAGAATATGTAAATGACCAAAAGGGACGCAATAAAGGATCAAGTTTCCCCGTTTTGTGGCCGCATAGTGTCGCAAATGTTTCTTATGACAGGAAGGGATATTATAATTAAATTACATTACCAACATGGCCCCAAAGAGTAATTAGCTCCTTGCCATTAACACACAACGATAACATGTCAAAAAAGTCGTATTCTTTTCAGTTATTTGACGGTGTTGTTGATATGAGCCAGTTGATGTGAACGTTTGAAATCTGATCATTCCCTTGTATTTTTTGATCAATTATATCACCAAAAAAAGAGTCGAGAACTAGCAATCTATCTTAAAGGTACTTGTTCCGTTTTATGTCTCTTGTGTTCTCTACCTGATTATGAGAGCCTGGCACCTTAGGCATATTATACTCCCCATCAAATACCGTGAAAAAAAAAATTGCGGTTTTGATTGTAGAAGCCGTAATGATAGTGCGACATAAGCCCTATTCAATACTGTGCTAAAAATTGATGGTTAACCAATAAAAACGGGGTTTTTATAATCTTGGGATAATGGAAATGGATTTGAAGGCTCAAAGTTTTATCGGACGGACAATGAAAAATTACAGATATTCAAAATTCGTACTTCTTGGTAAATTCATGGGGACCCGTCCCAAAAGGACGATCGAGAGGAAACAACGCACCTGTTAAAGAGAATGTCAAATAATGGGCAAAGGCTGTGGCCCCTGGTTTTTAAATTGATTGTATATGTTTTTACATTTTATACATGTTATATATTTACGAGAGGATGATGAATTAAAACGAGAGAATAAAGTGACTTTTTTAAGCACTTTTTTCTGAATTGGAATCGGCTCCGGAGGGAGGATATTGGGTGATGTTTATGATGACGTCACAGTATGAGTTTCTCATTTCTCACCTCATACAGTTGGCACCCGGCGCCATTGGACGATTGCGTCTAATTTTTGATGACGCAAATCTAATGCATCGGCCAATTCTGCCCCTATTCTCATACGTTCATTGGACTTTAGCATAGAACATGGCTGCTGTGTGGGTCCACTTCATTATCCGATTATGGGAGCCGTTGTTTTGTCCCTTAGCCTCTCGAAGCTTGGTAAGCTCTGAGTGTGTGATATGAACGTCACCAGTCACAGGCATGGTCGCAGATACCGTGGCCCAAAAAACTGGTAACCACCGTGACGTCTCATCGCAAAACCGTTGTGCCAAACTTGTTTAAAAAGTTTCATTGCGGAGCTACTGGGTGGGTGATGTTTTCAATTCCTCTCTCAACAGCGCACCCAATTTTTAACAAATGCAATTTAAATGAATCACCACAAATCCCCTTAGTAACCCATTATAACCATGTGACGTATCTTTAACAATTCGTGGATCCTGGTTTCCACCCGCCTATTGCATTGAGGGAATGAATATTGGTACAACCCATATTCGGATCGTGGATTAACATGATTCGACTGCAGGTATTGTTAGGTTCGTCATTTGAAAAGTTTGGTATTCCATACAGATGTCCATTAACCCTTGGTCACATTGCAATAGTACCTTATAAGATGATGTGGGATGGAACGCAAAATCATTTTAAATTTAAAGCTTAAAGGCTACAGTGAAATGTTTAGATATAGTAAGGATTCAGAATAGTAGTAATTATGCCAGAATGTTTACAAGTAGTTGAATGATATCAGGATTTTTCTAAACTCATGACGAACCGAAAATCCTGGGATCCACGTATAGCACTCGAATTTAGATAATCCCTTACGTCCACTTAACGGCATTAAATGCACTTTTAAAAATTCCGGAGCAGGCTCCTGCTTCATTTTTAGGGAATGTTTGCCCGAGATCTAATTAATCAAGGAAAAATAACGTTACCTCTCTTTTTTGCCTGGGTGATAGTCAGATTTTCCTGTATGGGCCGTTAGGGATATACAGGGTTCGACCCAAAAGATAAGTACCCCACTAAAAATTCAAGGACATTTTCATTAGCACAACTCACTTAGAACTGTGACTTATGATGGAACATTTAAAGTTTCGTTGCAACAAAACACTTTGGCATCAAGACACACACTCAGATTTTTCCAAAAAAATGTTTACCCTTGTTGTCAGAAAAAAAGTGGCACTTACCGTAATAGACCAGTTAACAGCAAATGTTGGTAAACATGTTAGGGCCTGGTATCTTGAACTATAGGCGGCGCTCGACTGTTACACAAGGGGCAATTTGTGATTTGTTAGAGTTTTAATACTATGGGCCATAACGATTCGCAGGAATGGATTCGCACGCAAACAAAAGACGTGATCGTAGGATGTAATCATGGTTCATTTGAAGGTCTAAAGTAAGAGAAATTAACAAGTACAACACGAGTTCATTTCCAAATCATTACGATCGGAGGTAAGAACGCTTAAGGACATTGACGGCATGGGCCAAGACAAATATGCGGAAAAATAAAGAATGAGTGTAAGCTTAAATAATCATTTTTCTTTGAACATTGCTCTTTTTTATGGACCCAGAATAGATACGGAAATGTTTGAAATGCCGTTTCAAACTCAAAATAAGCTTAATTGTTTTGTCAGTTCGGGGTGAGACTCAATAGCCAAAGTCTGCACTAATTACATCCTTTTAGTGTTTACACATGCTGCTTACCCATTTGAATCCATGGTGTTCTGTGAGGATATGTGGAGGCGGTACCATGCTGCTGGATAATTTGCCACCGCCCGTTAGAGCCAGTTCTTCCTTATGCTTCACATTTCGAGTGGGGTGCTTACTCAACTTCATTCATTGTTGTTTAGTCTTGCTATTTGTCTTGTTTGTTGGCATTTGTTTGCCTATGCGTTCATGTTTTAGCTTATTTACTTCAGACCATACAAAGAATATTAAGAAAGGAAATGAAGCGTCGTTTGAATTTCTATTTCATGTTTTTTAGACCTTTTTCAATAAGGTAAAAGAAGTGCCCACGTTTCTGGAAAACATTTCTGGAAAAAGGGGCTGTGTGTGGTGAGTGCCAAAGTGTTTTTGAAAAGTAATGCCTTTGTGGCAGAGCTAAATGTTTTCTCTTCAAAACTTTTGCCCGTTTTCTAAAACATCCATGTTGTGAAGTATAGCAACAAAAAATGTCCTCGAATTTAGGGGGAGAAATGATCTTTTGGGACCCCTATTATAAGAGGCAAAATAAAGATATTATTTGCACAGTACAAAATAAATGCTGAACAAAATGGTCACTAAGCACTGATTACAATATTCTTTTAATATAAAGATAAGATAGATATGAATACAGATACTAATTTGAATTAATCAGTTATACATTGGCAATTTGATATGTATGCTAAGGACCCCAAATATTTATACCAATAGTTACAAGCGATCAATTATATGTTCATCTCTTTGAACAGAATATGTTTTCGTATTATTATTTAACTTCAATATGACAATAAATAGTATGATCTTATATAGGTTTGGGTTATTTCGTTGTGAAACAAACATTCAACATCGTTTTTAGAATTAATCATTTCTTCAATTATTTAATCTTTGGACCATGGCCAGTTTCTGATATACGTTTTTGTAACACAAGAAGTCAGGGGCTTAATGAGGAGGCCCTCCAAATGTTCGCAGGTGATTTGGAAAGCCATCCTAAAAAGATTTTTTTCACCTTTTTGAAGGCGGAAATTGACATGTTAATTTGACGGCCACACGACTCAAAGTGTTAAGCTCGAGTGCCAACCAACTCGGGGGTTGGGGTAAATTTACACGTCTAGTAAGCCTACCTCGCTAGGTTATTACTCGTCACGTATGCTGGTAAATTGCTGGGTGGTAAATTCGAAGATAGGAGTTGGGAGTAACTACAAAGTCGTAGTAAACATCTCTTGTATGTAATAAAGGAAAATCAACGCGTCAGATCGATAAGAGAGGACCTTTGATGTGCAGCAGTGAGTGATTAATGGAATTTAGTACCGTTTCATAAAAACGAGTTATTTAATTAACTTTGCTACGTTTCGTCTTCATAATTACAACACTTTTTAAGTGAGGCACATTGCCAAATGTAGTGAAAATCAGTGTTCGATAACAAGCGGTTCGAATCCCGTCGTGGTGGGTTTTTGTTTGTTTGTTTTGTGCTATCATGTAGAATACTATACTATAAGATTTGTGATGAAGTTATGAAAATTTTGACGTCATATATATGTCAAAAGCTTTGTCGGTGAACAGAAAAAAAAACGCGATGACATGTCGATATAATATTTCATCGCAGCGAAACTCAATCAATTCACGATGCGGTCCCTGTAGGGCGGATCTTGAATTTACGATCATTGCAGCTAAAAGGGTATAAAGTATGAGTCACAACGCGTTGACTTTCTTGCAACACGTTGCTCATCAGAAAAAAACGCGTTGCTTAGCTAACCAATCAGAGCTTTAGAACGCACATAAACAACACGTTGCTTCATTAGCGTTGCTTTTTACTTTCCTGATTTGATGACTTAGCAACGTGTTGCTGGTTTTCTTTTCTGATTGGTTGGGTAAGCAACGCGTTACGTAAGCACTGTCTGAAAGCAACGCGTTGCTTTTCCACTTTTCTGATTGGTTGGCTTTGCAAGGCGTTGCCTTTTCACTTTTCTGATTGGTTGCTAAGCAACGTGTTGCTAATGAAAGCAACACGTTGTTTAAGTACTGTCTGAAAGTAACTCGTTGCTAATGAAAGCAACACATTGCTTTTTCACTTTTCTGATTGGTTTGCTAAGCAACGCGTTGTTTTCTGAAACCATCGCGTTGCTAAGAAAGCAACGCGTTGTGACCAATACGTTGTGACTCTTTTAGCTTGTCATGTACGATGCGTACTTGCCAATTATCCTTGGTTGCCCTAAGAGTAGTGGCCAAGTAAGTAACAATAGGTTGCGGAGTAAAGTTACTCAGATTTGGAAGTCGCCAAAACGCGAGATACCAGTCAACCAATAGACTAATAGCTTCTAATACTCGCTATATAGGATATATAGTCAGTTCATTAAAGTTTTTGGGGCATGTCGACGATTCCATTCATTCTGAGAGGTTGTATATTTTACCCAAACAATGCAATAGAAATTTGATGTGAAGATACCGGGTCAGATTAAAGATTCACTGGCACATTTGAAAAATAGTGCGCCCTCAAGATTTTTCAAAATTGATATTTTTGAATGGTTGTAAAGCATTTATATTCATTAGCCCTCACCTGAAATGATTAAGACCAAATTAGCTTCCTTATGGGTAAAAGGAACAATTTTATAATTAATGTCGCCGGCGACATTAATTCAGCAGACGACGGAAATGGCGTTTAACACAAGAAAACGCACACCGTATGCATGTTTCCCACGGCATGTACCCTGTTTGACCGATCTGTGACCTTTGTGGTTTTAATATCAATGAGTACGAGTCTATGATGTTCATGTAATATACACATTTGTTGATTAAAGTTATGGAAAACATAAAAGTTAGCCTACAAATTACCTGGATGTCTTTAACCTCTTATTAACGTCCCTATCTGTTTTTGAGTATATTATTTTTGTGTAAAACGTATCTCTATTCTTCCAATGGCCTAGACTATCATTTGAGAGCAAATTTAAGAAATTTCATATTTTGTGAAAATGTGCCAGGCCATAATTTAAAAATGTCCCTTTTCTCACGAACAAAAATGCAACGCAAATGTGAATGAATTCCAAACACGAAACTTGAACAAACTCTGAAGCGTTCAACATAAGAAAAAAATGATAGGAATAAGTAATTATTACCCGCCAAAGTTCTTTTACGTCACTTGGGATATTAGAAAATCCGATACGTTTACATTTATTCGTCTTGTTCCAGAAATAATGCATGACATCTTGGTCCCATGTTTATCTAAGTATGAAGAGCTTTCGTTACTCATAACGAACTACAATATTTACGTGTCCTAATCCTCCTCGGCGTTAAGAGGTTCACCCGGCCTCGATGTTCATGACACTTAATCCGTTCTTTGATGGACTCCAAATAAAGGAATCGATAGCGCGTCTTCCACTTTACGACAATCTATTGATTCTGGTATGAAGCCTTTACATATTCAATGCAAAAAGGTCATGTAAAATGGGTTAAAACATCTATTCAGTTGAACAAAGTTGAGTATTTACGGATTTTAAGTTTTGATCTCGACACATCTGCTCCAAACGAATTCGTACCATCGACAATATGCGACAGGAATAAAAACTCATAATATAGTAGGTATATTAGTCTCAGGTTACATGTACTCCGCTTTGGTGCACTCAGTTATATACTCCGCTTTGGTCCACTCGGGCCAAAGTCTTGATTGATATCAATAACTATTTCCTATTGAAATACATTCCAGGACTTCAATCTTTGATGGAGGATAAAACAACGATAAAGAAATCCAAATTTGTATTCATACTTTATGCTTTACACGTCTACCAATTTCACATCCTTATATCATTGTTAGGATACAGTCAACATGGAAGTTGTTCTTTATTAATCACACTGTAAAGAAACAAAATTGGAATAATATTTTATGATATTTTATACCGCATTGCCTTTATCTGTTAATACATGTATATTCTAACAATAGCAACATGATAAAGAGAGTACTTTTTAGCTATTATATTTCCAAATAAGGATCATATTACGTATCTGTACATCTTCAGTAAGGTTTAATATATATATTGTTTGATAAAAGTATCTTTTTATATAAGAAAGCCTGTCCATCATAAAAACATGTCGTTGTTATATGAAAAATGTGCTTTAAGACGAGAATGTATATCACAATGGATTATGTTTCGTGTCATATCTGCCTACAAATCAATGTAGGACCAATACAAGTAAATGTTTTTAAAAAGTAAGTGACGTAACAAACCCAAAACAATGGCAGGATGCTAGTCATACTTTAAAGAAAATCATCATTATTCCTTTACTATCAAAATAGAAAATTTAATGATTTTGCAAATCTTGAGACAAATCTCCGAGGGGATTCTATTTTTTTTTTCATCTTTTTAAGTAAATCTCGATTTACGCTAAGAAACCTGTAAGTATCAGTATTAAATGTGGCTTGAGTTTTATTTAATTTTCCATATTGAAAGGAAAGTATATGATTAAATGCGAACAACATAATTTCAAAATGTCGCCGTGCTTGATGGTCTTCTTTCAAAGTGAACCGTAATCAAAATCTCACAATTTTGGATTCCTTGTGCTATTTACTTTGTAAAATATATACTCTCATAGATCTAACACTGATATTTAAGAAGATAAGACATAAAATAAGTACATTCGTTGAAATATGCTCGCTTAATAATTTTGTTTCATCATCAGTGCAGAGCAGTATGGAAAAAGTTACGCGTGTAAATTTGCTACTTCGTCAGTTCTTGCTTATATTCAAATATTCACAGTTAAAAGTTATTAAGACTTACAGCGTAGCATCAAAAATTGTGCAAAGTGCATATATTGCCAATGTACATTTTTTAGCTCTATAGCCTGCCACTCACTTTATGAAGTCTGTGTTTGAGAGATGTAATTTCATATAAAAGTATCTTTGCATTGAAACCACTTAGTTCTCATGGCATGGTTTCACGAGTGCAATTTTTGTACATGACCAATCTGTGGGTTTTCGGAAGTCAACTACATTTTCGTGCTATTTGATATCTGCGTAACTTTCACTGACGTGGCTTTGTACATGTTATCTTTCATTTCCTTCAATCCGATAGCCTGTTGAAATGCCATCCTGTAACGTGGATTACTGGCATTATATACGAGAGGATTTAATGCTGAGTTGATGAGGAAGAGGACTCTTCCAACCCATCCTAAATGGTTCACGAACTTAGTGGAGAAAACAGAGCCATCGAAGAAGTCACAAATACTCTCAATGTTGGCGATTGAAAAGGGTGTCAGGCAAATGAAAAATATAGCTCCATTTATGATTAACATTTTAGCTACGGCATTACGCGTCTTAACAGCCCTGTTGATATTGTTTCCGGCAATACAATTATCTTCATCGGCGAAGTTAGTTTTACTCAGTTTGTAGATAATCAGCGTATACAAGATGATGTTGGTAAGTAAAGCGATAAAGAACTGAAAGAAATCCGTCAGGTACAAAGCCCCTGCACACCACTCGCAGAAGAAATCACAATAGGGAATCTGCATCTTAATCAGAGTATCATTTGAAGAAAAAATGCAGACATTTATTGGCGTATAAGGTGTAGCTAAGCCAGCAAAAAGCAGAGACACTATCCAAACCGCAACAATCATGCGAATCGCACGACTCTTGTTGGTTATCAGTCGATGCCAGAAAGTGTGACACGTAGCCAGGTATCTTTCTAGACTGACGAGTGTAACTGTCCAGAGAGAAGTGTTGTAAGAAAGATATATGAGAAAATTTGGCACTGAACATCCGAATGTCGTGTAAAAGGAAAAGCGAAGATCGTAAACGGGAGAAACGATGAAGTCACCCATGTACTGTATGAAAGCAGCTATAAGGAGAGAACAGTCAGCAATTGCTAGGTTTATCAAATAAATATTAGTTACATTTCTCATAAACTTGACGCGGTATACAACAAATATAAACGTGCAGTTGCTTAAAACACCGAATGCAGCTACCAGCGGTACAAAAATGACTACGAACAGCCAAGATGCTTGCGTGTATTTGTAGATAGCATAATCACCAAATGTAGCGTTTTCATTGCAAGTGTCCATGATTCCCTTTTTAATCCTCCTTAAGCACAAAGTCACCTAATCCCCGTTAGATGTATAAATCTGCCAAAACAACCTCACAAAAGAAGATCAGTACGACGCTCGTTCGCAAACTGTCATTTCATAAGTTTTCCTCTCACTTGCACGGTTATAAAGGAAAGATGTAATCTAGGGTATCTGTGGTTGAGCACATTGTTACTTTATACGCATGCGCGAGTGATACGAGCAAGATTCGGTGACGATTCGCATCCCTCTAGCTTCATAACCAGGCGTGACACCCTTTATAGTCTATAGAGTTAGCGTAATATGTAAATGTCGCTCGAGGTAAAAGTAAAAGTGAAGTAATATAATCTGTAAACAGTTTAGCAGATTGCTAATTTTGTATTTGTTGGCCATAACACATTGTATGTTTTTGCACAGTTAAAGTAGTATACTCCACATTGTTAAAAATCCAAAAGGAAAAACAATATCCTTAACAGAAATTTTAAAAGCAAAAATAAAATAATAATAGAAAAATTACTATTTCTTGAACACGTGCTACTACATTTACGATCAAGAAAGGACGTTCTTGTGATAAAACTGTATTAACCAACCATATTACCAAGTGTCAAAAAACAGAGTGTGCCAAAAAATGCAACATTCGAAAAAAATATTAAAAATATTTCTTGTGTCAATCGTCGCTAAAACTATGTACTGAATGAAGGTCTCATTATTCATCTATGAATTGCCGTTTACCCCATCCCATTTGGGTCCCATGATCCAGAGATACGCCCAAGTAAAGGTGCGTGTTCCGATCGTCTTTGGGATCCCCCTGATTTACCAGGAAGTAGTATCGATTTTGATATCAGATGAAAGGCCGTATTTTTCTCATTGTCGTCCTGAAATTTCAGCCCTCAAATGCATTTCATTCCCAAGATATAAACAAAAAACTTGACGTTTTAATGGTTAACCATCAATATTAGCACAGTATTGAATAGAACTTTGCAATATGCATTATTGCTTCTACCATCAAACCCGCAGATTTGTTTCCCAAGGTACTTGATGGGGTGTATGTGCAAGTGCCAGGCTCTCGTATCAAGTAGATAACACCATAGACATAATCGGAACAAGTACCTTTAAGTGAAAGGGTGTAACTTTTAGTTGGGCCACCTTCACCTGGATATGTTTAATCTTGGTAAGTAGCAAAAAGGTATTGAAAATCATTGGATTTGGTGCATAACTTTCACAGAAGTGTAAACAGATTAACATTTGAATGTTTTAATTCAGGAAGTGGTATTGATTGCAAAAAAGCTGCATTATATCTCAGATTAAGGTTAAGTCGTTACACATTGAGCATTGCTTCAAAATGACTGGTCAACAGCCTGGTATCCATCAACAGCCATACCACTGAAGAGCATGTGATTAAGTTGACAACTTTTATTCAGGCCAGAAGCCATGTACAAACCAAACAAGGATTCAATAAATTAAACTTTGACAAATATCAGAGATATGGAGTAACCTTAAATAAAATAGGCG
>JAMKCH010037384.1:0-14354 GCA_023653785.1 Ophioderma brevispina | reverse complement strand
TAAAATCAGGGATATAAAGTGTGTCAATTCTAAACTGTTCAATGTAGGTAAAACACTAAAACACCAAAAAGTATTGAGGAAATTTTGCCATACCGTCTCCCGCAAAGAAACATACAGCGGCGGCTCTCAAAAGCTGCCACTAAACTGCTGATTGTGGTGTACACTTGTTGCTAGTACAGAATAAACAAAATAATGTTTGTGTTTGAGCGTCAAACTGTGTGATCATGGTGCACCAATATCACGCTGAAAATATGTGGATAATTCACCGGGAAGGTTTTTTTAATCTCAAGTCGGAAGTTCGATAACCCACTATAGAAATTACAGAATCAGAGAAAAAGTACTGCTTGTCTTTAAATACACGGATTTCAAGACAACCTCTTGTGTTATGTTTGCATATCAGGTCAGTAACCAAAATATTAAAAATATGAATTTGATGATTTTTTCACAAGGTTCCGGATTAGCCAAATCGCTGCTTATCACCTTTAAAAAGGGATACCCGCTTAATCAATAAAGTTCACATTTTTTACCTCAGAAGCTAATGAGATTTAAGTTCCCCGGGCTTGCAAATTTATCAAAATTTTAAGTTCATAGGCCACTACTTCGGGGCCCGCGCTGCATTAACTGAAAAAGTTGAGTGTCTACCCCCTTAAAACTTAATAAAATCATGGTTATAACACTTTAAATATGACCGGTGATGACTTCAGAAAAAAAAATCCTACTTTGGCATAGGTAGCCTTTAAAAAATTCATAAACAAAAGTCGGCATGAGTTAAAAGACAAAAAAACTCACTGTAGTCTGTACAATCCATGCCTCGTACTAGTGTTATTTGTTCATGCGTTGAATAATTAAAAAATTGTATACACGCTAGTAAAGCGTATTTCCAAAATTACACGCACGACGAGATTGCCACGGTGCGTAAGTAAGCGTATCGCGGGACCCTTAACAATAACAACACCGCCAGTTTGAAAAAGGACAAGAAAAAGGTCGTGCCGTCCTGCGTGCTCAAAACGCGCAGGTACCGGCCCTTCTAGCGCCTTCGGCGCTATAGGATTTAGTGCATCAGAACGTGATTTGCGCCATCTACGTTCAAGGACCGGCTCCGAACCCGCCTCTCCAGGTGGATCTTATTATACCAAGGAAGGCGAGTCCTGATGGCATGGTTCTTATCGTGATAATGGACAAAGTGCATCTAGAAGTAATAAAGAGATGTAATGGTATCATATCATAATAATCACAGGTTGTATCAGGATCATCACAATCGACAGAGAAAACTGCACAAAGATCACTGAGGAGTGAGGAGAGTATTGAATGATCAATTTCAAGCATCAGTTTTTACAACCTTCATAGGAGGTGGTTTAACATACAGAACAGAGCACATGACAATATGAATCCGAATACCAATAGGATGGACCAGGCAGTTATGAACAACATAATAAATCAACGGTATGACATGTTTAGCAAAGCTTGCATACGTAGAAAAGTGGGTAAGAAATGTTTAGAATACCTTATAGGGAATCAATAATGAACCAATTAGGCCAGGGAGTAGTATAAAATTTATCAAGAAAAAATTGGAAGTCAGAAGGCCATAATCAGGCGGCGCGGTGGTGCATGTGGGTCGCTACACCGAAACAAATTGGAAAAGCGCATTTCCAAGGGGGGCAAGGAAATAGGGAAGACAGAAATTCAGGGATTTTTTTAAAATAAAACAACACCAGTTAGTTTAAGGGTTTTTATGAAAATGAAAAGCGGATTTCCAAGGGTGGTAAAGAAATCCCAATTTTTAGACGTCGCCATGGTGTAACAATACAGGGAAAATCTTGACGGAAAAATATGATTTTTTATTATTATAATCAATATGAGTCATGGCGAACACTATAAATCGGTGCTAAATCGGTTGGGGTGGTGTCATCTATTTTGAGTAGTTTCGGTTGTTGCCTTTTTGAACCGATTGGGTTGTCGGTTATTTTTTACAGGTACCCTGCGTCCGCATTCACCGGAAGGCCTCTAACACAATAGGCCAGAAACTCTAAATATTGAACCTGCTAGGGCTGGTCCTGCATATCTTCTTCACTGATGTTGTGACTTGAATGGTTACGAACAATTCGTCGAGATTAAGACCCCCAAAGCAACACGCGTTATGTTTTTGGCGGGAAAATTTGAACCTTCTGCAGGGTTTCGTACTGGTAGGGGAAAAAATCATAAAATTAAGAGATAAAAAACCTCTAGTAAATGGACATTATTTAGTCCTGTGTCTTAGAAAAATACAATACGAGCCAAATTACCATAGGCTTAATTTGAAAGAGGTCCACAGACACAAATTGGATACATTTTTTCTTACGTGTCAAAAGGTATGACGTAATAATTTAAGCGTGAGGCACATTGAAGGGAAATTAATCATTCCAAACTTGCAAAAGAACACCAAGTGTGGAGGTTTGTTTTAGTAAACTTTATAGGAAATAAAATGGCAAATCAATTAATTGCTTATTTTATGTTTTTTACTCGTTGCGTTGTTTTGAAGATTTTTTTTATTCATTATGATAAGGATAAGGACCATGCCCAGTGCATCGGCAGGATAATCGCAAGGACAGTATGGGTCAGTGCAGGCAGCCCGAGAGTTTGGAATTTTTACGATGCAGACATTTGCTTGATATTGAGTAGTAAGTCGGACAATTTCAAGTGATTGACGGTATTCTAGTTGCTACTAGAAGTTGCTACGTGTGGTGAGCCGCGTGCATTATCTGATGCATCTGACAATGCATTCGTGAAAAACTAATGCACGTGAAAACAATACCATAATCTAACCACGAGAAGTTATAAATTGTTGAAGGTTACACTCCCGGGGAATAATGCAACAAACCCTAGAAATATATATGTCTGGTCGTTATTTCTTATTAAAGTAATGTAAATTGTCTCAGTATATTGAAAATAACACCTTTTGGTGCACCAAAGGAGGCAGAAAACAGCAAAGATAGTCATTATTCTTTTGCATGGCATTGGCTTATGGGTCAGGTACTATTTGATAATAAAATAATGTGTTTGATACTTTTTGCAAAACCTAAAAAATTAAGTTGTCGACATACACTCCTAAAACGCCAGAGGTTAAACATCAATACATAATTGACACACGATAATTACCGGTGCTAGGGTTGTACCTATTGACGCAAGATCGCTATAACACGCAACCCATAACATGCCTTCTCGTCTATGCAAATCCATCGGCGTTGAGCCTTCTTCCTCTGGTGGTACGTCAATAAGACGGCGGCGATTGCCTGTATAGTGACCACAAAATAGTGCAGTTTGAGCACGTGAAAGTTATTTCCTAAAGTGTGAAGAATTGACTCACAATGTATCCACGACAACAATAGATGGAGTCAACTTGGATAAATGCAAAATTAAAATAGGTTTACCTAAAATTCTAGTATCGTTAAAGAAGGAGGTGAAATGTGACTATTTTGGCAGACAATAATTTAATAAAAATCTTGATATAGCGCCTAATGAAGAGGCCTCTAGGCGCTTCACCGAGAAGGTGCAATTATATTCATTATCAATACGACAAATACAAAAACAATAGAGAAAATTCTAATGTTAAAATACAATGATTATCAATTATAACATGTCAAAAATAACTTAGTAAAATATAAGAAGAATTCAACATGTATGTCTTGGGACCAACAGATAGAAGAGAAAGAAAACCCATTCAGGCCTCCATACTAAGAACATATGGGTACCACTGAAATCGTCAGATGTGAGGATCTCTGTGCTAGTACCCCACATCTTTCTGGATTCAGATGCTCTACCAGACCTAATCTGACGAAAACCACTATCCTAGCAAACGGATTGGATGAAGATAGAGACAAGAAAAAGAAAGAAAAAAATCACAGAATTATATAGTGATGGACTGATCAAGAAACACGAAACGTATCAGGAGCCAAAATGCCGTTAAATAGGAATGTCTTCAGACGTGCTTGAAAATAGTGGCTGACTGAGCTAAGCAGTACTGTAGGGAGTTATTTCCAAATGTGCTTGCTGTTTTGGTTTTCTAGCAAAATATCTATCACCATAGAACTTTGTGTATGAGTTGGCCGGACTACTCAGCTGGGGCAAGAAGATGATCTCCGTTCTCGTGGTGAATACAGCTGGATGAGCTTAGAAATATCGGCAGGTGACATGCCGTGGGTGGTTTTATAGGTGAGAAGCAGAATCTTAAAAAGTGCCTTCTGTTTATTTGGAAGCCAATGTATTTTGTACGCGCTGGTGTGGTATGTTCTGTCACGGATTTTAAGGACAAGCCGGGGCAGCTGCATTTGAACTCGCTGAACCTTGGTCAATTCTCTTTCTGGAAGGCCATAAGCAAGGAATTGCAGGAATCCAGCCTAGATGTAACAAAGGCTAGGCGTGGACCAATCTGATGGTGCCTAAACTGCCCAATTTTCCTTATTGAGATCCAAGCAGCTTTGCATAAGCTGTTAACATGATTGATCATTCTTAATGATGAGTCTAAGGTGACACCAAGTAGGTAGAGCTGGGTGTCATCAGCGTAAACAACAGATTGAATACCGTGGGCAGTGATGATATCCTGTAGTGGGGCACTGAACAAGATGAAGTCAATAGGTCCAGTAACAGAGCCCTGTGGGACTCCACAATCTACCGCCACAGGATCTGACGAAGCACCTCTGACTGATATAGATTGAGTTCGGCCATCTAGGTATGACGAGAACCAACTTACTTCCAGTTATCCCATACCGTTCAGTTATACGGGTTAGGAGCTGTTTTTGGTCTATGGTGTCGAAGGCGGTGCTGAAGTCCACGTAACACCAGCACAGCCTCTTTTTGTCTGCCAATAGCAGTCAAGATATCATTCTGCATCCGTAACAGAGCATTCTCAGTACTATGATATTGCCGGTGTAAAGAAACTGAGTGTCCCCCATGAGAGAGTGTCCTAGCTACCATAGCAACATGTACGGAATAAACCGTGACCTTGTAGACGAGGCCATTTGGGTACAGTGCTGAAACAAATGATGCATACAGCACTCAATGGAGAACACAATAGACTGATGGGTGGTAGGACACTCAGTCACACGGACACTGTATTATATGACACCGGTATGCCGACTGCATCGGAACATGGAGATCATTATCGATGAGATAAGTCTGCAACAAATTCACTGCTACTCTTTCAATCACCTTTCCAAGAAATGGCAGATTGGATATAGGGCGATAATTTGAGAGGATGTTGGTGTTTTGGTATGACTCTGTTAGTTCAACGGACATATAGGCAGTACACTGTAAAAATAAATTAGTCAATTTTCTATAAATTAGTCCTATAAGACATCATTTTGACTAACTTTAATGAAAACGATGTCTTATAGGACTAATTAGCAGAAGATTGACTAATTTATTTTTACAGTGTAGTAGTATCATGTAGACTGTTACATCAGTATAACTCGCTGTGTCACGTAATAGGATTCGTTGCCGCAGCAATCGGTCCAAAAAATCACAGGGCACAGGACACATGCTACACATTGAAAAGTTTGAATTCCCAGCGCTATAATAAGCCGTGGATTTGTTTTTGGACCGATTGCTAGGGCAATGAATCATATTAGTGCACGAAATTTAAATAAAATAATGGTTTGACCTCAAAATAATTGCAACAGAAACAGTTTTGGTGTTGTTATACTTAGAAATGATGAGAGAGTATTAAAGTCTAGAAGTATAAGTAGTGGGGAACATGCATTTGCAGGGAGGCAAGGTTTGTACAGAGGGGAAATATAAAGTAGGTATATAATTGTACTGTAATCTATACCAACACTTTGTCCAAAAAGGTATAGTTTGCCCTATCTGTGGGTTTAATAGTTATAGGGCAATAAAGATTCAAGGACATCCTGGGGTAACATATTCAGAATGCTCCGATTCTTTTCACAATGGCCCTAATTCTTCATTCCCAAAAGACCAGGAAATATAATACCTGCACTCATTTTGGTCGCATAATTATAGGTCAAAATGTAACAATGGTCCACATATCCTATGAGGTTATTAATACTTACCATCTAATTTACATACTAGAATGTCAAATGCAGAGCAAGTATGCATTTCTGTTACAGGATATGACCAGACAAACAATTTGAGACTATCGTCAAAATTGGAGCACTCTGAATGAATTACATTGAAACTATTGACCGTAAAGGCAACCTATACTTTTTTTAATCCTCATAACCAGATGAATAAGTTGGTGTAGGTTCGAAACAATTAGACCTATTTTATATACTTTTGACCCCTGTACAAAACTTTCCCCCAATTTTTGACATGTTCCCCATCATTGTTGAATTTTCTAGCCGTATGACACATTATTCTGTGACAATTTAGAACTATGATAACACAAATTTTCTGCATGCAATTTATTTAGGTCAAAAACAACTTTCTTGCACTAATACTATAAGTCCGGGTGATATAAAAACATTAACACTTCAAATGCACCGGCTGGATCACTGTATTTTTTTCAATAAGCTTTTTCGAAGAAAATACTGTTGATTAATTAACTAGAGGACTGTGCGAGGGAAAAGGCTACGCTATTTTTTGATAGACCACGTCTTTCTCTTTTAATTATTAAAATGAGGGGCCATATTGGCAAGTCATCCATAGCAGGGGTGTGTGGAATGTGTGCATGTCTGCTTCTAATATGCGACATTTCACTGCACATCTGACATGATTACAATCTGCACATGTCGCTTACAAATGATCGCTGTCAATAATTTCTCCAAGGAGAAATTCCAGCCAAAAGAGCTCAAAAGGAGCGCTCTCATTGGCTGGGAATTTCCATAGGAGCAATTCAGCTCAAAAGGAGCGCTCTCATCGGCTAGAATAACTCCTAGGAGAAATTGGGTAGCTATAACTCGTATGGCCAATGATAGTATGATAGCCCGTAAAAGGAAAGTGCAGAGGGACTGGGACATTAGAGAGGCGCCTTCTAGTAGTGATCATAACCTAAATGTATAGTTGAACTTTGAATCGAATGCTTTATTCAAATCTGTTTACATAGAAGGATATTCAATTAAAAATTAGAGACACAATTCATGAATTTGACGGTCTCGACTAATGGTGATGAAAATTGGGCTCAAAAACCTAAATCTAAATTAGGTCATGGGACATGATGGGATTTCGCCACTGCTTCTAAAAGAGCTCGCACGCGAAATTGTCCCAATCCTCCCTTTTTTCAAACTACATTTTGATTCCGGTAACTTCTCTAAGATTGGAAACATGCAAATATCACACATATACACAAAGATCGTACCATGCAGACCAGTTTCTCTCCCTCTGTTTCATGTTAATTATTTCAGCATAAACTTCATGCACATAGAAATTTCTGAATAAACACACGATTCTCACAACATCCCAACACGGTTTCAGAAGTAGCCACTCCTGCGAGACGCCGTGATTCAGCCACGAGATTTTACACCCTCCCCTTGAAAAACAAAACCCAAACGAAGTCTCATCTGGACGTATCAAAGCATTTGATATACTGTTCCCCATGATCGCCTCATTATGGGGTTGATGGAAAAATCATGTCTTTGCTGTCTCTTTTAAAGATCACAAACACGTGTCGCTTTTTCTGACTTCGCGTAGTTTGACTATCATTCTGATTGGGCAGGGACACTCCAAGGCCCATTTTTATGGCTCATCTATATCAAGGATCTGCCTGATGTTTTCCCATAAAACCGTTGCCGCCTTTACGACGACTTGCTACACAAATATCGACACCATTGAAGACATAATATGACCTTTAAAAAGTTCTGGGTATTGTTCCATGGGAACACACACTGGCAAATGAGGTTTAATCCGGATAAATGCTAGTTTTGGATATTTCACCGTTAAGATAGAAAACTATACATTAGTATAAACTGGGCAATACAGTTCTTCAAGCCTTTTTCATTTTGACACTGTATTAGGATTTACTTCCCCTAGATCGCTACACTTTCACGAGGACACCCCTGCTAAATTGCTTCATTAACCTTCACAAGATAAATCATAAGAAATAGTATTGAGTATGTTGAAGTTGCCAGCAACTCTCCAATAATAATTATATACAGGTGTTCACATTTTTACAGTGGCCAGCGCATTACGGTGGTTTAACGTATTTGACACATCAAAGGGAGTCGAACCAGCAACCTTTTTTTACTAGTTTGCGTGTCAATCATTGAGGATTGATGGTATTCAGTTAAACTATCATAATATTAACACCCTTAATGTTATCTTGAAAATCACTTACT
The DNA here is from genome assembly GCA_023653785.1 of Ophioderma brevispina. Taxonomy (NCBI): domain Eukaryota; kingdom Metazoa; phylum Echinodermata; class Ophiuroidea; order Amphilepidida; family Ophiodermatidae; genus Ophioderma; species Ophioderma brevispina. The sequence goes on along the minus strand of JAMKCH010037384.1, from coordinate 6,090 downwards.
TATATTCTGTGCTCAAACTTATAATCAAAAGCGTACAACACCGAGCGCCATGGAGTCGAGCAGTACATAGCTGTGATCTAGGCTCCACGCCGTACCATTGGGTATGCTTAGTCTATCTACGGTGCTTGGTGATGGACATATTGGATGAAGGGAATACAGAGACCCCTGGTACGGACGTCTTAGACCGGTTCGTGATCTTCCCGGACCCGCTGTTCCTAAAAAGTGATTTTTTTCTAAATTCAGTACTTAACTAGATCACCTCACTCGTTTAGCTTCGCGATAAGCAAGGAGGAAAACAAGAGTATAGTCATCTCAAATAGGAAAATTAAAGAATCAGGGAAAAGTCAATGAGTAAAATTGAGCTACTATAACAATGAATCCTCCAAAAAAAGTCCCTTATGACTCAATTGCGTCATCAAACGAACACAAACAGGTATAGTTAAGGAAATCGCTGAATCAGCGACACACTGGTGTATTACATAACCATCACAAGCTATGGGCCTGAACAAACCAATGTGCAGGTGTCGGGGTCACTTCCCTGTTATTCCGATCCTGTTTTTCGTCATGATACTCCTACCCATTGAGCTAGATATAACCCAAGAGGGGAATCGCGGGTATTATGGACTAGCCCAAGCCCGTAACCGATTACTCTCACACACAGCGCGCCGTGGTTGTTGCTGCGTAAGCATTCGCGCGTCGCCACGTGAGCGCAAGCACAAGACATATAAAAATATGTGCGGTCAAGCGTCTCTGTTATCAGTGTTGCATTTCCCCAGTGTTCCTATGTTGATCGGCACATTTTCGCCAATAATTATGCGAAAACCAAGCGATTGAAGAAACCATGCTTCTAAAAAGATTCCGCATCCCTAATGCACAAAAAAGTCTCCCGATGGAACCCTGTAATTTTGCTTAGGAAAAGGAGTATGTGAGTCCGGAGTGATAGCATGTTTTTTTTTTTTTTTTTTGTTTCTGGCATCAGTGGTTATTTGTTGTTTCCACTCGCTAAGTGTGACGAACGAAAATACAGCGTGTCTCATAATGTATGATTAAGGATTTCCACAAATACGACGATACGTAAACAAATGGGGGGGATGGTGCCCAAAACTGATAATGAAGTGCGTATGCCATTATAATACTTTTGGGCACCTCGATTTGGGTTACGCAGTTCCGGAGAATCTTCGGGTCTGGGGTTATATTTACGTCATTGCTTCCTACCCCCAGCACCCTACAAACTCTACAGCGCTGAGGCCAGAAAAATGCCTAAGGGTAGTGTGAACTTTGAGTTTCCGAGTATTATTTTGGTTTTGTAACTTTGCAAATATTTGATTATTGTATGAAAAAGTATGTACATTTCTAGAACATAATAAAATTGGAACGATGTTTGTTGACCCGATGCTGGCATAAGATTAATGAAAACTTCCGATTTTGAGGGGGAAAAATACTAAAAAAAAAAAGAAAACACGATTTTGCCCCAAAATTTTTACAGTACAGCTTAACAAGAAACAATTATATTTCATGGATTTCTTATGTTATGTTTTTTAGAAACAAGACAAAGTTGTCTAGGGACGGGTTTAATTTTTTAAAATAGAGCTAAACTGTTCGAGATAGATATTGGAAAAAATGTCAAAACAGGGTGCTGATTTTTACTTTCTTTTCCAAAATTTGAGTATATATTGGGAAGAATATCTTTAGTGAAGAAATCGAAAAATGAAAAATGAGAAACAACCGCCCCTAGAGAAGACGATTGCTATCGTAGGAAAGTAAAACCTTACCTTTCACTTCGGTATTTTTGGAGTTATCTTGTTGAAATTGCCCAATTTTCGGAAATGACATTGGAAGAAAATACGTGTTTTGTTTAGTAAAAAAGTGACTGTTCACGCCATTCCGCTGTCTCTTTCTCAAATAAACTTTAATCTTGAACTTGAAAATTGAATATGTTGTGCAAGTGATGAAATACATCTTCGCACATGAATGCAACAGATTTTGTCTCTAACTCGGAAAATTAGAAGAAATTGAAATTTAATCTGGTCATAAATGAGAGCGCTGTGTTTTACATTTTCAAATATTATTTTCGTTTTCAAGATGCTTTCCGCGCAAACGTACATTAAAAAACGCGACGCTTCATTACGCAGCCAAAAAATCACCGCGCAACGCGATGGTGCGCCTTGCGCCGCGATGGTGCGCCTTGCTTAAATTCCCGCCGTTAAACCAAAGACAGTTTTTGGGACTTTTAAATTGGTCGAATAGCGGTTTAAAATCGGCAAACAAATACAGATGCAGGATTGTCTGCAGTGGATAACCTTTTTGGTAACTATAGAACACAGTTTGATGTTTAAAATGGTGTGGCATAAAAAATCAGAACATTTCGTGTTAAAAACAAAGCAAGCACCAGGGTTGACACTTGCCCTTTAAGTGTTAATGAGATGCTTCATCAAACGAAACGCCACATCGCAATCTTACGGCCCGAGGGCTCTCGGTTCGAAATTCGTACACACACAAATTTCCCCTTTTCCCTCCATTTTCTCCCACGCTTAAAACATCAACAGGGTTTAAGGGGTATAAACAAGTCAAAGCTCTTCATTAATTAAAAACAGTCATATGAGGTATAGCAACTTTTCAGAGTCTACATACCAACCACCTAAACACTAGAATAAAAACAATTCAAGTATTGTCATTTTAAACAAGTATGCATTACATGGTTTAATTTAAAGAAATACCTTGTTTAGTCAGTAAAATAGTAAAGGTGGTTTTTAAACCATTAGTAAGGCTTTTCTACACTGGCAGGTGATCGATCGACTTTTGCGATCGATCGCTATCTGTAGACTTCAAACCAGTACCAAATTAATTATAATACTTCACAAACTCTGCCACACAGTCGCTGTTGTGCTTCCTCAAAAAACAGCACAATGCGTTCACTAAATGAAAGTTAGTAGGAGTCTATCCGCCATTTGAATTTTCCTCATCAGTCCGTTCAAATTGCACGAGCGGAAAACTCACAATTTCTGTGCTTGAAAACAAACCAATGGTGGCAAATCATATCACTTAACAGATGCATACCTCAGCATAAAAATGTGTTGGACAACCACTGCCGTAAATGCCTCAAAAAGAAGTATTTCGTGAGAGTACGCAGCCATTAAAAATACTTCCTTTGGAAAAACTTTTTACATCGTAACTAAGGCGCTATTGCGCAGGCGTTTCTATTATTCAGGAAACGGCCTGCACTAGTCTTCAAAAACGATTGATTGCAAAAGTCAGAACCCGATCACCGTGCAGTGTGGAAAAGCCTTAATTGTAGTCTTTTCAATTAAACATGTATACAAATTTAGAATTTAGATGCTTGAGGTGTTATTTCATCCGTGCTAAGTACTGAATTAGTGAGTTTAGGTAAGTAAGAGGGAAATATTATGTCAATACCTGCCCAGAAGCGTCCAACAGGATCAAATTTGCCATATTCATCATATTATCAGTGAGATGGGTCATCGACCTCCTGGATGGTCTGCACGATCCCGTTACGCCAATCCAAGAACGCAAAACGATGACGCCCACCTATCACCAGATTGCCAGATTTAGATGTCACCACACAACCAACGTTTTCTCCTGAAAAAAGGGGATGAGTCGTTGCGAGAAGACGAAAAGAGAACAATCAAACTGTAGATTAAAGTGGACTTTATGGTGGAGAGAACATGAGCCTTCATCAATTTTTCAAGGAGAGAACATGAAACATTAGATTTTCATCAAGTTTGCATAAAATCAGGGGGAATGTAAGCGAAAGAGGAACGCGAATTTTTTACCGGGAGGAAAAACCTAATGGAATGAATGCAGACAGTAACGAGGGATAAATCGCATTGTGGGTTTTTGACAAAGAAAACGAAATGCATGTGATAAAAGACTGTTCGCAAAAAATTAAGACATACCATCAGTGCCTCCACAAAGAGCAACATATTTGGATCTCCTGCATCATGCTCCGATTTTGTACTGATTTCACCGATTTTACTGTCTTTTGACGTCTGATATTTTTAGTGTATGAACTATTTCAAGTGTTGGGATTGTCAAGTGTCGGATGGATGGATGTATTTTTACGATATCATTTTTCTTCGTTTTTTCCATATTTATGGACCGTTTCTATTACTTTATTATTGGATCTCGTTCTAAAATGGGTACGTATTACATTATGTAACCCAGTGCGAATTATTTTTCCGGTTGTTCCAGAATGATCCAGATGATTGTGATTGTAATCGTCCACTTACCCACTCCGAACACAAAGACTAATATTGAACGTATTAAATACAATCGTGATGATTTGCTTTTACTTGGAAACACACCACCAGTACGTGGCTTATATAGCTAATGATTGTGGCATTTATGGCACAAACAATCTGAAGATTCTGAATCACTCGACCGTGTCCTTTTCATGAAATTATGTAGGAAGAATGCATGAAAACATGGTTGCATGGAATTGTTTGTAAGTCAAACTTAAAGATTCAGAATGCACCAATGATGTTGAAACATCGACTTGGAACAGATGTTGGTACAGTTAAACACTTGCCATTAATAACTTATTTTGTCTATACGCCCCACCTTCGGATACAAAATTGTCTGAAAAACATGTCGAGGTCCGGGAAGAATTTGATTGATTTCATCTCCACATGATCAATGGAATTAGCATGTCCCCAATGAAGATATTGATTTAAGGTGACTTTAACATCCATGTCGATATTCCTTCTAAAAACTTCTAAATGGGATTCTGTTCGTCTTATAGAGTCTCTGACTGTCACTGGTTTCCAGCAACACATTCATCAGCCTACTCATAAAAAGGTCACACATTGGACCTCACCATATCTCGGCCTGAAGAAAATCTTGTGACTCTATCATAAATTGTGAAAAACCCAAACCTATGAAAATTTCGAATACAGTCAGAATTGTAAAAGTGATAGTGTATCTTTTGCAAATGATCTTTCAGAAAGCCTTGGGTGTCTGGACTTTGACGAGGGTTCTATAGACGAGATTTTCGGGAGGTTTGACTCCTCCATTCCTAAAGTGGTGGACACCCATGCACCTTCTCGGCAACGCACTCGTAGTGTGAGGTCCATACCTCCGCGGTTTGACGAAGATATCAGGGATGCTAGACGTATGCGTAGAAAATATGAAAGAAAATGGGTGAAAAGCAGATTGATTAGAATTGTGCAGAATTAGTTGACCAGTAAATTAATATACAACAGCCTTAGGAAAATTACTATCAACTTCTTATCGAGGCTTCAAACAATAAGAACATGTTTGCTGCTATGATCAAACTCTTGAACAATATTAACAAACAGTTACCTGAATTTGGTAATTTGAATGACATGTGTAATTCTTTCGCTAGATTCTTTACTGATAAGATATCTAAAATCAGACAAGACCTGAGAGTGTACCTCCTGTTGTCAAAATGTGCTACCCATGTTATCTTTTCCATCGTTTAAAGAAGTCACTACAGAAGAGGTACATAAAATTGTGATGTCAATGCCAGCCAAATCATGTGCTTTGGATAGTATTCCATTCTGATAATTTAAGGATAACATTGACATTCTCTGTTATTCATTAGCATCAATCATAAATGCTTCTTTTAGGACTGGTGTTTTCCCGACAAAGCTCCGTGAGGCCATTGTTTCCACTATCTTATTAAAGAAACCCTCCCTCGATAAAGAGATTTTGAAAAATTACAGGCCACATCTCTAATATTAGTTACGTTTCAAAGCTGACGGAGAAGATAGTTTGCGGCTAGATTAAAGATCATCTTCAGGCTCATGGCCTCCAGGAACCGTTTCAATCTGCTTACAGGGAGATGCATTGTACTGAGACTGCTCTTTTACATGTCAAAACTGATATTTTGAAATGTATGGACGACAACAAGGCCGTTGCGGTCGTGCTGCTTGATTTATCGGCCGCGTTCGATACGGTAGACCACACCCTTTTATTAAACCGCCTCAAGAACACCTACGGTACAGTAGGAACGCCAGTGGCATTACTTCCGGTATTTTTTACAGGACGTGACCCCCGATATGACGTCACAAAATTTTAAATCCAAGCGCTCAGATTTGCGAGTGCGAGTAC
>JAMKCH010037383.1:0-14549 GCA_023653785.1 Ophioderma brevispina | reverse complement strand
CCAAATGTTTCAGATAACCAGTGATAGATACAAGAGTACAAAGACCTAACAGATTGTGAACTGAACCCCCCCCCCAGCCTACCACCGTTCTGATTGGCTCATTACTGATATCAACATGATCTAACCTCTGCGTAACCAATCAAAATAGACCTTATTTTCTGTATACATACCATGTGTTTTTGAATTGTTTATTTCAAAGGGTTATATTATGTACATCACCACTCATTTTGTCGATCGTCGCCAACGGGGGTTAACATCTACTGTGTAGTCAAGTTCCAATATCAAATGGGGCCCTTCTTCAGGAAGTCACACCTTGACCAAACTTGATTTGCTTTCCATGAAAAATAAAATAATCTAGCAAAAAGGGGAAACATATTTTTTGGTTAGATTTTGTCCAAACCTAACCAAGAATAATGTTTCCAAACCTTCGCTAATTTGGTTATTTTGTCATGGGATGGAATAAAGTTTGGTCACGTGTGTTACATCCCGAGAATGGGCGCCCAAATACCCTTAGTCTGTGTTTCCCCATCCATGTTCATTATATAATCTATGTGGCAATAGGTTTCATTTCGTTTTGTCTTCTTTTTCTAAATAATCTTCAGACTTTGAAAACTATTTAGATATTGACGGGGCATTTTGTGATTCACACCTCATTCTCCCCAAAATACAGAGAAGAGCCGAGTGTTTTTATCAACGGTAATTTTCGTGTAAGCATGGTTGCATGCCTAATTTATGTGCAGCTTCAATTTATTCTGGAAGAATCCTGCAATTTTGTATTACCTGTTTGTCCAAAGACCGAAAATACACAACTGTGGTGGCCTATGGGGCATTTGTGACCGAACATCTTCTCATCACATCCAAAATGAACCATCAAAATTAACTGAAATTGAAATTAACTTTACCTCAAGATATCTAATAACCATATAACAAGATGGTCTTATGATCACAAAATCCAATCCTTTCCTTCTTAAAAAGCACTTTCGCACACTCCATTTTATAGTTGGGGGATTTGAAAAAAATGGCTCATTTCCATACCAAATGTTACACTGAAGGCAGGAGGTCATTAATATACCAGAAGGGCTGACTACCATGACCCCCATTGCGTCACCCGTCCGTTTTCTCTGTACCACTTCACCCCAGTTTTCCTCCCCAACACATCAATAACTTAAAACCACCAAGCAAAAAATCAAATAAAATATGAATAAATAAACACCATTGGCTTTGCTATTGCAATGATTAGAGCAAAATTCTTTCAACCATCAGATTCATACTCAGGGGCGGCGCCATTGGGGTGTGGCTGCCCCCCCTGAATTTTCAAATTTAGGAAAAACAGGGGTATTTTGGCGCAAAATTAGGGGGTTTTAACCAAAATGAGTTCATTTTGTACTGTTTCGCCCCCCCATATGTTTCGCCCCTCTATGATTTTAACCCTGGCGCCGCCCCGGAACAACTACTATATTTCAAATTTATCTTGTTTTGGCAATCTTCAAGTTTACACACTCACCATTATATCATCCTGCAGAAAATAATCCATATTGTACATTTCCTTTCAGAAAACAAGTAAAGTGCTACAAACAGATGAATCACTTCCATGAAAATAGACTGCTTTTGACATTTTCCACAGTACCAGCCCTCAAAAACAGACTGAATACTCACTGCCTACCAATTCTCATTACACAATTCTCAACTTGAAATAGCTGCCATTTTGCATTTAAAAAGTTGCAAAATTGACTTTGTAATGCAGGAGACCATGCACTCAAAATTGGATAATATTAACAAATGACCCTTGGAGAAAGTGTGTTCACCTTCGACATTGTTTAGCCATTAGCGTCCTCATTAAGGCCGAGTATAACAAACGATACATTTTTAGATTCTTGTATTAATAAGCGAGTAGTGACCATGCATTCGATTCAATGCGACAAGTGTGCCCTTCCCCAAAATGCTGGAACATTCCAGCGGAAAGCCCAAGTCAAAACTTTCAACATCAGGGAACTCCCGAAGCACCTTCAAACTTTGTCCCAGGATATTATCACAGGATTTTATACTGTATTTACTTACCTTCCTCAAGTCTTTACATACAATGGTTCAGACAGCTGTTTGCGTGTATATATTTTTGCCACCGCCTTAAAAATGCGTACTACGCCAGTAACTTTTTAAGCAACAGCTTCGCGATTTAACTTTATCTACTGCATCCACGCTGATGTCACTAACTCAAGGAAGGTAAAAGCACTAATCAGGCTGGTCCTCTACAAGAGAAGATATCTGTAGCTTCCCATAATGCAGTGCTTCCAATGGAGGTTTTGTACAGGTACGATGTGGATCGTTAGTGATGAAACATGGCTAAATTGACAGTTACTGGGTCACAATAACTTGCATTTGAAGAGCGTTTCATCTCTCTAACGTTCCACATGGCAACCTGTACAAAACTTCCAAGGGAAGCAATGCATTTTGTGGAAAGCTACTGGTATCTTCTCTTGGCCTCTACGATTAAAATCTGGTTGTTAACAATGGGTGCAACTGTACGAGTATAGCAAAAAGTGAATACATCACGTTTTTTTTTTTTGTTTTTGGGGGGGCCCTCACAAGCAATTACGACCTTGCACTCAGTTACTGTATAGCAGATTCTGTTCAAACACTATGGCATTGAACACAACAGGAAATAGTATAGAAGATGATTCATGTTGTGTGTATTTATTTCAATGTAAACATTTTCTATATGTAATGTTTTAAGACCACCTGTGTTAACTTGCTTCTCCAACCAGTATTAGACAATGCCACCGGATCCGCCAGTGAGGAATTAGCTGGATTCTCAAACATGCGGAGACATTCTTGCATTTTGCAATAACCGGTGCAATGCGCCACCAGTGGGTTACCCTACAAGTCCAATTTTATAGCAAAGGTCAAACATCGCCGTCAACTTCCATTGGATTAAACACACGGCAAAGTAGTGCGATTAGTATGTTAAAAACTACTCACAAAAGAGTTGTGGATCAAAAGAGAGCAAATGGTGTACTTATTTAAAATAGCCGTTTTAGTGTGCATCGCATGCAAACCAACAATTATATAAACTAAAAAATGATCCGTGCTCTGTTCCTGCGTAGATCTGTATTACGCGGGCACCAGTCGGGATGTCGACTTTGCCAGGAAGCATCAGAAAAAACATGCCTCTCTAAGGCAAAATAGTTGAAGCCGCCTGTATTGCGAAAGGCGGAGAAGTGCTCTCGTAAATGTTGATGGAGGGTTCATTGTACAATTTTCACAAGTTCAAACCGGGTACGATAAGCATGGCAATATGGGCGTGTACTATGCAACATGGAAGCATTCTATTACAATATATACCAGTATCACCTTTTCTTGGCACATTCAAGTTGGAAAGAAACTCTGTACTGTTAAATGCTGGTCTGAAGTCATCTGATTTATTTTCTGTTAACCCCATGAGTTACCACCTGTCGATTGGTCACAAGGAAACTAATGTGATTGCTGATTGGTATTAATGGAACTTATGTGATTTTTTATCCCAATCACCAACAAGGTAAGAATGGTGGTAGGGATGATGAGGTTTGGAGCTTAAATATTTGGAAGCTGCATTCCAAGAGTTATTAAATGAAAATATGATTATAATTAGCCAATTAGAAATGATGGTTATGAAAGGCAGATAGTGCTCAGATGAGGGGGTTAAAAGATAACAAGAACACCACCATCAGCTGCAAATATGACATAAACGGCATCCATTCCTTGCACTCATCACTAGACTCGCATTATGTTATCTCTTGCGTTCCTTTTCCATTACACTTTTTAATTCACTATATACATAAATCTGGCCAGATAGGATACATTTACACTTTATAACAAGAAGTGTTTCAAATATACAAGGTAACAAAATTCACTGAGTGTAACATAAATGTTTGTACAATTAAAACCCAAACCTCTCTCGTTCTTTCAAACTTACACCTTTAAAAAAAGTAACCCTTTTGGAAGACTACAAAACTTGAAATATGTGCATCAAGTTTTTATATGAAAGAGCAAAAGGCCCAATTTTTTAGGTCCTGTTCATTTTGAACTCATTTATGTTAAATTCACCATGAATGTGTTGTGTATTATCCTTTATTTACTATAGTGGAATCACACTTTCCAGGACCAAACCATGACAAATAGGTCCAATATTGCTATTGATGGAAACAATTGACATAATGAAAATATCAGATTCCAAAGTTGCAATGTTAAAGGCTCCCATAGAGCTGTTGTTATGGCAAACCGTTGAATAAAAATCGTTGTAGATTCCAAAGTTGCATGAAAAGCTACTCAGCAACATGACATTCCTGCATGATCTGGTATGGATGACAAAGCACTCAAGCAATAAGAGTAACAATTCCACATCTTTATCTTTGAAAGGGTCCACTATGTACACAAATAAGGTATCAAAAATACACAGGAAACATATGGCATTCTGTCCATTCCAAATTATTGATGCACAGGTTTAAGCTGCAGCCTCCAAATGGACTAGTACCATTTTTGAAGGGTGTTATTCACCAAATGTGTAATCAGCTGTGCCCAATTTTGGAATGCACCTACATCATACATTGCTCCATAAACGTCAAGTATATTAACTTGTGTTATTATAAAAGTAATGGTACATAATATTGCTTTGTCTATGTGCTATATAATAGATAAAGATCTCTGCTATTCTTAGGAAAAAATACTTTGCAGGGTAAACTTACAATATTTCATATATGCTCATAAAATATTTCATGTAATAGAACCATGCAGTGTTTCTTTAACGGATGCAATGTGGTCGGCCATAGCAACAGATGACTCAATTACAATTGTTTTGTTACACAGAAAGAAAAAAAAAACTTTAGCACCAAGACCAGTTTTACAAAATGGCAAAATTATTCCTGCCATTAGCTGTATTTCACGCTTGGTTACGTATACTTCATAAAACTTCGAAGTACCAAAGTAAATGAATCGATTGCACTGCACAGATTGTAGCGCTTTTACTACAAAACGCTTACTTATAACACTATTCAGCGCAGTCTAAGTCACGCACGTTGAAGACACAGCATGTAGTGAAGAACAAAACAAATACTTACACTGAACACAAAATACTGGTTCTATAAGTGGCAAAAAATTACCAGTATTCCTTGTGAGACTTGGTGTGGGAGTTTATTATTTTGTACTTCTAGGTTTACAGAGTAAGGGTTGGCCACATCTTGGTCACATTTAGCGAAAGCAGTGGTAGTTGGCAACTCGAGAGTAGGACTTGATGTGTTTGCATTCGCTCATATGCAACTGTAATCAAGACTGCTATGCTGTAACTCTCCATGACAGATTGGAAGCCTTTCACAGCATGGCAAATTCTCATGCTTGCAACTCGATGACCATTGATGTGTCAATCAAATCACAGAAAACATTCTGGTTGCCGCATTTACTTGTGTAAATTACCAAATATAATCATGACAACATACAGGTATGAGCTAGAGTTGCAGAGTACTGCTTCTTCCTTTGTGCTTATTAACTGCACCTATATCTGTTAATTGCAAGTGCCCTTTTAACATCACCATAACAAACAGCAACTTTCTGACAGTGGCCAGTAAATTGCACTACAGGCCTGGTTTTGTGAAACCAGTACTCTCTTGCAAGATTGAGCTTCTTAAGATATCACTGAAGAGAAATTGAATAGGTCTATTAGATAGTATGGAATGCAACCATGATTGGCAACAACCAAGTTCAACATCAGGTGCCTATACAGCTCAAACCAGATTAAAACGGTCAAGGAAGGTCTTTGTCAACATGTTATCATTAACAACATGTATGCCCAAACCTTTGCATGTGATTTTAGGCAGGAAATCACTGTAAATGACATCTAAATAATCCCTAGTTCCAGTAAACTGAAACCAGAGGTCGCAATTATCTTAAAAAACATGTAATTGCATTGAAAGGCACTCTAGTTTCAGAAACGGCTTTGAGGGAGATGAACGGATAATACAACCCAGTGTATTTCTTCCTCGATTTACAATACACCAGCAAGTACCTGCAATTTTCATGATGCGAAGATCTCAAAATACCTTCTCTTCCCATTATGTTTGCAGTTTCAAGTTCAAAACCACTAAAAATAACGATTTGGACGTATTTTGGGAACAAGGCCGAATCACATTTTTCGTCTAACTCCAAACTATGAGCTGTTGGGGTTAAAGGTCAAACCCTGGTCATATCCGGGTCATATACGGACAACTTACGAGTATGTGTGAAGTATTATTTGGAGGTTTACACGAACTTGGAACATTGTTCGCGGCGGGTCGGGGCAGGACATTGTGAACGCGCGGTAATATCACGGGCCAGTCGTTTTAAAGAAGATAAATTAAGATTTTTTCGAGCCTTTGGCCTGGTATTTTGACCCAGAGAAGTAGTAAACGGGTTATATTCTATGAATGGATGGTAGGTAGGAGAGTAGAATTTTTCAAGGCTATTTGGGGGGCCCAATTTAAATAAACAGTTGTGTTTGCATCATGTCATATCCATTGCCAGGTAGCTAGAGCTATCCCACGGCGTATGAATTCGAAAAGGAAATCTAAAATTTCTAATGGAGATGAGATGAAATTAACTTTAAATATCAAACGCAATTATACAGGGAGGCTTATTTTTAGTAGAAGGAACATTTACAAATATGGAATGCATTCCTAATTATCAATTAAGTGGGCATGGGGATGATTAATGCTGTGTATTTGCTTTGCATTGAATTCTGGAAACATGATTTATATAAGTGAAAGGTACTTAAGCTTGGATGGTTATTTTTTGGCACTATAAATTCATGCGACAACCAGTGGCAAATATGTATGGAAGAATTGCATTGTGGGAAGAAACACTGTACCTCTCTTCCTTCCCAAAAAACTGACCATTGTAGAATGGCTAGTGCCTACGAGAAGGATTCAAATATGTCCTCAGACAATTCTTTGAAACACCTTCTGCTCCTTCCCCCACCCCAACCCCACCCCATTTGTAAAAGTTAGATATGCCACTGTTATTTAAACTGTCAGATGAGGCACTATAATTTTGTTATTTATTTGCAAATATAGCTGCAAATCACAAATACATTGCGCGATATGGGGATGCCCAGTTTATTTTGTAAAACGAAGGGTAAAAGATACACGTGCAATAAGGAAACGAAACGCCATCACGTTAAGTCACTCCAACAAGATCAAATTGAGCGTGTTTATTTTCGGTCCAAGATGCCCGTTGGTGTCTAGCAACTGACAAGTCGTCGATACGCATGCGTCAACATTGGATGTCAAAACGGAGTGAAAATTTCCTCCGAGAAATTCTGAAGCCCTTATATGACAAAAATTTTATCGCCCTGGAAGGACGTATCAAAAATGAATGGTACAGGTTGAGGGACGAGTATCTAGAGCACACAATGGGAGTGTTGGTATTTGGACAATATTTCAATGTGGTTGGTAAGTGTAAGCAGATGAAAAGGCGTGCACTTCGTAAATTTCGACTGTTCTGGTTTATGTACATTTCAGTTTTACCGGAGGTGACCAAAACCATTTTCGAAGGTCAGTAGATGATAACGAGTTAGTGTTAAAAGATAATGTTGACCTCTGGTTTTGGTTACCAGAACTAAATAATCCCCATCATCCACACTTGTGCGCTTTACTTGGATTCTAAGTAAGCCATTATCCGAGTTCAAAATTCCAACCAAGTCCTATCATCAACTCTTGCCCACTTTATCAAGGTTCTATAACATCTATCATCCATTCCACCTGGGTTGTAATAACTTTGGTCATTCACTTTCAACCAATTTATCTAACTCTTTTCATCTACTCTAATCCCACTCCCGTTTTTGTCACTTTTATAGCAATTGATGCCCACACAATTTAAAAATCTTGTCGCCTATAATTTGGGGTAAACAAATTATCATTCAATCAATCAGACCTTCACTGCTTTCAATTTAAACCACGATAGTGTGTGAAGGTGCAGGTTTCCCGATGTATTTACATGTGTTCACCATGTCCCAACACAGTCGACAAGACATAGGGGACTTGCCAATGTTTAATAGGTTACTGGGTAATGTTAGCACAACTGAACTGGAGGCAGAATGCTAATATCTGAAATCATCCTTACCAAATTAAAGACCAACAAATGACCATATATTTGACTGAAATAGTAAGGAGTGACATTGTCTGCTTAATCATTTCCACAGATCACAGTCAATATGTCTTATAAATTTAAAAAATCCCTAGAATGATTCGAATTAAAACTAGAATTTCGCGGTTCTCGGCTTTCGCGCTCGCTATATTCAAAGAATATAAGCTGTGGGCCGCCCCATGACCTTTGACCCTGGCACGTGACCTTTGATCTCATCATCATATGAGGGATCGCATGGTGCACCTATGACAAAAGTCTGGTTCCAATTGAACTTCAAGTTTTCAATTTAGATCAATTTTACATTTTTGGCCCATTTTTCAACTTGACCTCACATGACCTTTGACCTTTCGACATGACCTTTAACCTCATCAACATATGAGGGATCCATTGTGCATCTATGACAGAAGTTTGGTTCCAATTGAAGTTGAACTTTTCAATTGAGGTCAATTTAAAAAAAACTTAACAATTTGTGACACACACATCCACACGCACACACATACACACACACACATACACAGATACATACACACGCACAACGGATTGCTAAGTGGTCCTGCCAGCTATAGCTGGCGGCCCACAAAACAAAACATCATGATGAATTGGTCCATATGAGGAAATTATTTCATTTGCAAAGCCTTCCAGCCTTGCAGGATATACTGAGTTCCATTGATAAAGGCCATCATAAATTTCAGATGAACTAAAGTAGTATCATCTGAAGTCAGCCAAACTAGATTTATACTGCAAAATTACCCAACCGATGGCAACTAGCGAATTTCAATTCATATCACACTTTGCAATCGGTAATACACCATTTTGTTATATTTCAGAATTGTGTGCAAAGTGTAAAAAGGAGCTTACTTGAATTGGTTACTTTTGACAGACATTACACATCAAATGAATCGCAACCAACTCGGTGATCACATTATAATTTATGTTGATAGGTGACGTCACTGTGAATTAAAATTGGAATTGACTGAATTACAACATGCCTGACTGAACTGTTTGAGTTTGACTGAATGTTTAAAAATATAACACATTTGTATCGTAGAAAGTTTAAAATTGAATCTTCTATAAAAATCCACCATCCTACAAGAGATAGGATAATGGCAACAATTTCTTTAGAAAGAACTTCCATGTGCCATGTTGGAGCCAATAAGCACTCATGCCCTTAAAGGCGGACTCAGAGATTTTGAAATATATAATTTTTTGTCCAGTAATTAAAAATAGTCATCTAGAACTAAAGATAGTCACCTAAAATGCTTAATTCGAAAGTTACAAATGAATCAGATTTTTTGTTTTCATGCAACACAGTGTAACAGTGCCATAGGATATGGTGTTTAACGAAAATTCCGGACACAGAATTTTATAACAAGTTGTGATTTACTATATAGAAAGGAATTTGGTTTTAGCTTAGCTATTTCACACAGTGATTAGTATATGGACAAGCATTATGTATATGCAAAAAACACAATTTGTTTGAAAAATGAGTGCGCCCTCATCGGGAAATCTCTGAGTCAGCCTTTAAGTGCTCATCCAGAACATTTGGAGCAGAAAGGTCTCAAGTTAGCTTAATTAGTAGCTGACCTTCACTTGCGAAGGACATGATCTCTCAAATTATGAGAATATAATCACAAGTGCTTATTTTGGTGGCAGTGTTTCTTCACTGGAAGTGATGAGATTTGTGGTGGAAATTTTTTCTAAACAGTTTTTTAAAGGCCTCAGTTCAGCAGAATTTGATACAAATATGTGTCTGCCCAAATAGACTTAAGTGCCTTTGACATGGTTCACTTGAGGAATATTTTAGTTAATGAAAGACTTCTATAAATATATATATATATTACAAAGTGAATATGGCAATCATTAACCCACTGTATCACATATTTTTCCAATTTGACTTCGCTTTCATGCTTTACTGGTGGCCCTTCACCACTGTATTTCCTGTTATGGGAATTAATGTCAATCAAATTTCCCTCAAATCAATTTCAACTTTCTTGTAGCATGAACACACAAAAATTCATTTATGGCCATCCTCTGTTGTAATCAAAAACAGGTCAAAATGGAATAGCGATTTTTGTCTAGAATAAACAGGGTCAAATATTCTGATTTGAAATATATGACCAGATTCCTGATTTCATGCGCTGATGCAGTGGTTAAAACGGCTTACCAACTACCGCAATGGCTAGGTGTGGTAGGTACTCCATGTCGTTGGACAATTGCAACAAGGTCGGATATGAAATAACTGGCTTATTATGTTAAGATGTAAATACTACATAATCTGTAATAGCTATCAAATGTTTAGGCTTTTGAGACAGTTCCTCAGGCATCTAAGCATAGGCGTAAATCCTGGGGGGGGGATATATCCCCCCAATATTTTGATGAGGGGGGATGGTCAATACGATCATCCCCCCAATGTTGATGCCTGTTCATGCTTTTTTGACCAAAAATAACCTAATATTTTACCATAATGGTTTAAAAATGGTAAATTTTCGCACACTTCGCGCACATTTTGTTCTAATTACAATTACATTTAACGATATTAGCTTCGAAATGGGAAAATTTTTAGCGCGCTTAGCGCGCACATGTGCTAGTAATGCATCTTTTCAGCAAACCCGGTTTCATTCTTAAATTTTCTTCAACCCCATCCCCCCCATGTCAAAAAGAAATTTATGCCACTGCATCTAAGCTACCTGAAGATCTATGTCAAGAGCCATTGACCCAAGACATTGAATGCTACAACTTTAACGTAAAACTGAAGTGACAAAAAGCTATTGCGACACAACTTACTTGCATTCACATGATGCAATGGACTCTTTGCAAATGAGGTCCAATACACAGAAGAGTACCTACATTATCTGCATGGTGTTGTGATGAAATCTGCCTCTATGAAGGACTTTGGGTTCTTGGATAGGACAATCATACTAATTAGGCAATTCATGTTCGTGGCCATGTTCCAACTACAGAGGGCTTCTTAGATCAATTATCCCTACATGTGTATGTGGATGACCTTCAAACAAGTCTATGATCATCACTCTCTTCCCATCCAGAACTTTTGACTATTCACAGTTAAAGTATATTACATGAACACTGAACAGCCCTTCAACTGGTTCACAGTTTAGAACTGTATTATCAATACCCATCATAAAAGCTAATGATGGAACAATAAGATGATATGTTCTGTGTTCTGAGACACCAGATTGTTCCTTGGTGAAGACAGATGATATGTTCTTTTCTAAAATGTTCTCCAAGTGCCTTTCTCTCTTCTGATGCAATCTTCATCAAATTTGAAGAGAAGCTGAGAATTTTAACCATCTAATCTTTGTTATCATTCCCGAACAAATTTTATTAAAGGTCATCTATTGTTGGTGATTCCATTATAACAACATTCACCAGCATGTGTTGTTCTTGTTGTAAATTCAGATTGTAAATTCTGGATGTGTGCAACTCGTCTTTATATCAAAAGCCTTTTCAAATTGAAAAGTTTTACCACTATGTAGGAATTTACATAAAGTGGTTGATGGTATTTATATACTTGAAAGCTATGCATGCATCATTTAATTTCTACTGTCTCTGCACATGCATATTCACGTGAAATGGAAGGGTCTTTTAACATTGGGCCAAGATCTTGATAATACTTTCTATATATAGTGACTTAGCTTGATTTACACTTTGTACATGTGAGAAAGGAACCAACAGCCACTTAGCACCAATATGTTGATTTACATGTATTTACCAAAGCTATAATATTTAACATTTTCACCTATTTCTGTTATTTATATTAAAACATTTGCATATACTTGGTAATTGCCTTATCCAATTGCTGTTTCATTCGACGACACTGCTCCTCCTCTAAATCTGCTAGTATGGGATTTGATTCTGGTAGTACTGAATCATATCGTACGTCCGTGTTCTAAAAGATAGACAAAGTCATAATTGTGTGAAGTCAGGAAAAGAATTTCAAATGACAAAATAAATTAGTATTATTTAGATGGTAAAAGTATACCTTATCAGATTGATGTCATATCACATGTGAAACAGATCCCACATGATCCTAGATGACTTTTGACCCCACATGACCCTGACTTTTGACCCCACATATTGAATTTCAAAGCTCTACTCCCTCCATGTTCCATTGAAATTCATGAAAATGTAAACCTAGGACTGAAAACAGCAGGTTAACATTTTTTGCACATATATCTGGACATCCATCCATACAGGCGACTGCCAATGTCCAATTTTGCTCGTTTCATGACAGTTCCCTTCTGAAATACTTTCAGTGGGAACAATAAAGTTGTCTCAAAGACATTTGACCAAAATAGATATATATACTGTTTTACTCCCCCAAGTCAAAAAGCAATGTGTTATGCAGGATTTCATTCCTTTTATTGCATTTTTGGCCCTCCAATTTTTTTTTAAATTTTGCTTCCCCCCCCCCCAAATGGGCAAATCTGATTTCACATAGGTTACAGGAAAAAAAGGTTTGGGTAGCCCTAAGTCTCCGAAACCTTTATTTCAATGAGACAGATAATTTCTTTTGGCTTTTTCAGTCAAACTCAAAAAAATATCTGCATACTTCAATTTATAATGTATAAATTCAAAATCAATTGTCAATTTTGATCAAGGCACCTTGGGCTTTATCTTTAGCTCTAAAGTTCACTTCCAAATTAAACAGTCATGTGATGTACACAAGTTAAATATCATGCCATTTATCAAAGGTGTGAACTTTGCTTGTTTTGATTGCAGAAGCTTTGATTAAAGGTGCAACAAGTCATCCATATTTTCTGTGATATGTGGTGATTTCATATAGATTAGGCCTAAAAAAAAAATTGTTTGATTGGCGTAACCCGACCTACCCTATTTTTACCGCCGACCCTAAATATTTTTTTATTTTTTTGTGTGCAAAAAAAAAGTTTTTAAAAAACAGGAATTTAATGACGTCATACTTCGGTACTCTAAAGGATTGCAGGACATTCAAAATGACAAATAAAAAGATGTGTTACAGAAAAAGTGAAGATATGCTGTTTGTTTTTGTATGTGTGTCAGTCATATATTGTGTGTTCTGGTATGTGAAACATAAAAAAAAAAAAAAAAAAAAAAAAAAAAAAAAATCCGACCTACCTACCCTATTTTTTTTCCTATGTTACGCCAATCAAACAATTTTTTTTTTAGGCCTTAGACACCCAATAGATTCCTACCTTTTATTTGGCTACAGAAATAACTTAAAATGAAAACAAAAAGTGATTTGTAAATTCTCATATATTTCAATAGAAAACATAGGCTGAATTTCATATTTGCTCCTATAGGAAATTAGAATTTCACAATTGTTGTACCCAAAGAAACAGTTCTCAGGTTAATCCTTTCCGATGGGGATATTTTGAATAAAGGTTTAGACCAGTGCAAAAATCATAATTTTCAATACTTGTTTAGCCACACCTGTATTTGAAATCTTCGTGGCACCTTTAACTGCAAAGATCCAATGTGCAGAGTAATGCAAGCAAGCACACACACACACAACACTTAAACCAATTACAGGCATTTGTTTAAATATTCCTTACCTGACATTGAGACAGGAGTCTCTAATTACTTTCACCATGAAATTGGCTGCGTCTCTGTCAGTGTGATTGGGACAAAACCGTGATCTGGAATAGGAACCCAACTGATTTTTAATTAACATGTTCAACTGAGACACTCAGGTTGGTATTCTGAAAGGGAGACTAACTTTAGACCTGGGTTTAAACCAGGGTTAGTCCTACAAGAAGGAACCTTTTTCCTTTCAAAAATACTGTGAAAGTTAAATGTAACGGGTAAGAAAATTCCTCATGGATGGGCTGGAACAGCCCATCCATGAGGAATTTTCTTGCCCGTTACAGCACACTTTTAGAGTATGTTGTAAGAAAAAAAGGTCCCCTCTTGTAGGACTAACCCTGGTTTAAACCCAGGTCTAAAGTTAGTCTCCCTTTCAGAATACCAACCTCAATGTGCAACACTTATCTTATCATCAGAAGAGAGTTACTATTTTATGAAATTTGATCAAGTCCTCATGAATTTTTGTTAAGACTACAAAAAATCAACTGGAACATTACCATGGCACATGTAGTTTCATGAAATGCTCATTCAAAGCTGATCTCCATAGCAACTAGTTATTTTAATGTCAATTGGGAATGCATGTAATTCTTTTCTTCATTATGTAGTATTTTGTATATTTTTTATTAAATTTTTAACTCAATACAGCAATACAATACAGCGGGATTTATAACGCGCCTAATTACCAAAGTACCAAAGGATGCTAGGTGCAGTAAAAAAAAAAAAGAAAGCAATGCCCCCGGGTTAAAAGAAAAATGAGGGAATTTAGGCAAAATTCAGCGATTTGGGGCCCAAAATCACCAAATTTGGGGGAAAATCAGCGA